>JAVIAB010000092.1:14768005-15043005 GCA_032433765.1 Megaustenia siamemsis | reverse complement strand
GGACACATCATGAGAAGAGGAAAGTTGGAATACTTGGTTACAACTAGCAAAATGAAAGGAAAGAGAGATCGCGGACGACAAAGAGAGAAAATACTGGCTCTTGGTATCATGGCATGGAAAACAGTCAACAATAGAACTGATACGATGCACTAGGTAGAAGATTGTGTAAGGACATGATCGCCTACGCCAGCTGGTATGGCACATGATGATGATGTTGCAGTTTTATCTTATTTCTGTTTTGCATTGTCTGTTTTCTTGAATAAGGCCATACTTGGACCGCAACGCCAAATTATTTTTGTGTGGCCTTCTCAACCTCTAAACAATCATTTCACTGATCGTCCCCATCTCTGTAGGCCGGCATTACATGTACACCGCTGGATCTTAGTGAAGGTTTGTGTACAGTCTACACTGTCATGTTAGGAGTTGAATTATTGCAGTTTGTTGTACTCTCGTTATGTTCTATAAGTTATGAAGGAACATGCGTTGTGTTCTTGTTCTCTACACATTTATGTTTGTCAGTTTGCTGCTTTGTCAGTCCTAACAGCTCTAAAAAAAAACCCAAGAACAGCGAACTAGATGGCTTGAAAACAACCCAAGTCCAACTATGCAATAACTTCCAGAAAGTGGTCATCCAGTGGATACCATCACACTGTAATATACACGGGAACGAACACGCAGACAAATTAGCTAAAGAGGGAGGGAGAAAACCACAGGAGAACGATCTGGTCAGCTACGATGAAGCCAAATCCATCATTAAAGGCCAGTTTCATGAAAAATGGAAACAAGAACACCCAAAGTATGACGAGAGGGATGGATACCTCCAACTATCAAGGAGGGATCAAGTCATCATATTTCGCCTCCGCACTGGCCACAACAGAATAAGAAATCACATATTCACCAAACTAAAAATTTGTACAACCAGACTATGCCACTGTACACTGGACAACATGACAACAAAACATGTTCTACAGGATTGCCCCAGTACACAGACCTGAGAACTACAATGTGGACCACAATCACCTCCCTGGAAGAGAAACTATACGGGGCAACCGAATCACTTAAACAGACAGCTGACTTCATGAGAGAGTCCGGAATCCTACTCTGACAGAGTCATGATCGCAGCAAAAGAAGAATGTACACGTTTTCCTCTGATTGAGCCTGTTGCTTTGCTCCATTCACACATTTTAATCTATATGTTTATGGCGGTCATTTACGGGTATCAGACATACCAAGCTTGCCAGCTGTTTTTTGTTGTTGTCTAAACCATAATGAACAGGGACCCACCTACAGGTGGGACTGCAGTGATGCTGATGTTTCATGACAATCATACCTGCGTGGTGGTAGTTAAATGATCCACACACATCTTCATCTGAAGTCTGTCATGCAAGACAAGAGTAACACAATGAAGGATTTAACCATTTTTAAGTCAAATACATTTTTCAGCTTTAGAATAATAGAATAATACTTTTAATAAGATAATTGTTTTTACAAATTTTAATTGAGATCATCGAACTTGTAATTACAGTAACAACTGTGTGCTCCATACGTCTCTTCTGTAGCTGCTGAACTAAAATGCTAATTAAAACTCTATTTGACCAAAAGAGCTCAATAATCATTGAATGATTCTCTTGAAGATGTAACAAAGCTTGCCAAGTTGTTTGGACAGATCTCACCACTACTGTCTAACAAAGAGATAAAGTTAGAAGTAGAGCCAGCTAATTATACGATTATCTTTATCCAAACGTTGTGCTACCAGCGTCAGTCAAGAACCTTCGACTCAAGAACTATTAGAAAAATAACCACCACAGAAATGAAGTGGGTCAGTTGCATGAGAGGAAACAGTCTGAGAGATGAGATCAGGAATAAACAGTTACGAAAAAGTGAAGCAACTGAACCAGTTATTGAAAACATAAAGCGACAAGAGATCACGTAGTTCGGGCAACTGATAAGACATTAAGAACTAAATCTAATACAACGAGTTAGTAACAAACAATAGGAGAACACCAGACCAAGAGGTCGACATTAAAATAGTGGATTAACGGAGTACTACAAACACTCAGAGGTATAACAGCAGAAGAGTGCAATAGAAGAGCAAGAAACCGTTAACCATAACTCTCCTCGACTCCGAACGGCAAATGAGAAAGAAAGGAAAGAAAAAGAAAGGTTCTTTTGAAAAATAAATAAACCTTCCATTATGAGGACTCCTTGTAAGTTAATTATTCAGAAAAATGAGGTTTTATTTTGTAGTAAATGTTTGTGGGAAATTGTGAACGCAGTTAATCATGACTGAGACCATTAAACTGTTATTGTTGAAGCTGACATGAGATCAACACTTTGCAGGATCACGTGATCTACCCATGAACACATTTAGTGATCGTTAATTAATTCATTCGTTTTGTCTCTTGTTCGGTTCTTGTAGTGAGCAATGGCTGGCTTCGGGCTGCAGGCGACCCGCATTCACAGCATCGAGGCTATCCTGGGCCTGTCCGTCACTGGCGATGACTCCTTCCGGGACAATGGTGGCACGACGGTCCAGGGCACACAAGTGGGGCAATCAATCTCCATGGCAACGTCAGCTGCTGACGACTTTCAGAAAGGTCAGAGGTCACATAATAATGCTACTGTAGATGATTTTGTAATAATTGATGATTTCAGAGACCCCTGTATCAAACGTCCTGTCTGTCCATCACTTTGACTCTTGCTAGAATCAAGCAAGATTGTTGTGTAGAATGCACCCTGAATGATGGTTTTCTGCAATGGAACCGCTTTCAATTATGTCTAGTACCTTTGTGGTACACCCTCTTATAGATTCTCTAGTTCACCTTTTGGAATTGTCAGTCAGTTTCATTTTTATTTGAATCTTTTTCTTTCCTTCCTCATTAGCCTTTCAGCGTTGAGGGGATATAATTTGCGGTCTTTTGCTCTTCTGTTTGCCTCTGCTGCTGTTATGTTTCCTAGTGCTTCTAATATTCCGTCAATCCATCTTTCTCGTGGTCAGCTCCTGGGTCTGGTGTTCTAGGAAAGTTTTTTTTTAATGCTTGTTGTGTTGTGTTTTAATATTTCTGTCTTGTCACGTGGCCAAACCATTTTATCTGTTTTTATATATTTTATGTTATTCATTTCTAATCTTATCTCTTAGACTGTTTCCTGTCATTCGTCTAACACATTTCATTTCTGTAGAGGTTATTTTACTTATTGTTCTTGCATCTAGGGTCCAGGTCTGGCATTGGTAGCACAACGTGGGGATGAAAATTGTATTGTAGAGTGCCCGTTTTGCCTGTAGATTTCATCTTTAAATGTCTTTGATAATTTCTGCGCTTTTCTGTTTTTTAAGTTCTAAGTCCTGAAGTAGTCATTAATACAACGTGTTGTTATGTCTTGTTTACGTTCAGAGTATCTCATTTCTTTTGCCGGGAATGTTTTCAACAATCCTTTCTTTCACTTTCGTTTCTTTAAGAACTTCTGAAACAAATGACTCTTTCATCGCTGTTCAGTTCCGCGTTGTGTAACGCAGTGATATTTTCCGCGAGAAAAGGATGTTGCCTTCTTTAAACATTGTACCAACAATAAAGCATTAGTTATATTAGACACTATACCTGTACTTATTTATAACGCCAACACACTTGATGTTGTATATAGTGCCATTATCTTCTAACTTAGAAAGTATCATTCAGCAGTCCGATCTCTTGCTGATAATTTTACAGGAAGTAATCAGCACGCAGTACTTGAAGTAGGCAGCACCAGCGTGAGATCAATTACCAATATCACTTCACATAACCTTTACATAGTGAGTTTAGCTAAAGTGCTGCATCTGATATGCTAGGGCGAACAATCAGAATGGAACGCAGCTTTTCTGTGTCCTCCTCGCCGTTGCTCTTTGCCAAAGGAGGAAATAGAGGTCAGGTTCCAGCACGACTTTTGACGTCATATAGGTCATCAGTCAGTCCTCTCTGTTTTCTTTTGAGCTCGAGGTCAATGCTCACAGGATGCTCAAGCTTGGTCTGTATTGGGCATCTCTTATGTTGATTTCTGAATCTCTTTTGGGCTAGTAACTTACCAAGTTTCAAATTATGCGACTTTTTGCAAAAAGACGTATCTCTGCTCACAAATAGTTTCGGGTGCAACTAGACCAGTGGGCGAAACCCTCAAAAGATGTATCGATGGTGAGAGTTGAGTGAAGAAAGGAAGTTTTACTTTTTATTTCAATCAAAATAATCAATCAAGTACCATGCCTGCTGGCGTAGGTGATCATGTTTCTCACAACTTTCGATCTCGACAGTTACTTATGATTTCTGTCGTTGACCTTCTGCCAAGCAATTATCTTAAGCTGTCTGGGATCTATTCTCTTTGCTTCCCTCTATCTCTTCGTCATTCAATTTTCCTAGTTCTCACAATATATTCCAGCTTGGACTTCAGATTACAAGATGTTGGAATGGAGTAATGTCTCTCGATCGCTGCAGAATTTGCATTTGGGGACTGATTAATTTCAGCTGTCCAATGCAGATTTCTGCGTTAAGTCAACCTGATGTTCCACTTACCGGATTTGCGCCGGTGCTGCTGAGTCTTGCACATTGCAATATTCCTCTTTTGCAGGTCAAGTGTTGTCAATGCGAAGTTCCCCAGTCTTGGAGTTGATATGCGGTTGTCGTCAACACATTAAGTGCTGTTCAATGGCCGTCGTTGGAATTGTTTGACGCCAATTATTTACAAGTTACAACTCATTAATAATGGACTGCTCTGCAAAGTAAACAGAAGTTTTCAATTTAGGGTTTTTTCGCCATCGTTGCGGTGTTTCGTGCGTTGTTGGCTGCATTCAGTAGATTAATCGGTCGTTTCTGGGTGCATCCATTGTTGTGTTTGGTACGTCATCATGATGGCTGATCGTATATCCCTAAACCGGCCGTACGTTCATTATAAGGGGCGAAATGACCGAGTTTTTTTCATGACGACTTTGCAGCCCCGGTGTGACTTCCGGAGTTTCATGTTAGTCAGGAGGGATGTTGTCTAGATTCAAGAAGACTACTGTGAGATCGAGGGTAGACTTGTGAACTGGTTTATCATTTCATAAATTCACATTGCAGGGGAGAACTGAGTGTTTACGGACTGGTGTTCGATGTACGATGAGGAGAATCCGACGAATAACTGTGCTTCGTATGTTCGGATTTGGAAACAAAAACGATGTCTTAACATCATCAAGCGCTATACACTAAAAAAAGTATGATGATCATCATTTTCAGGAGGACGTGAGCTTCCGGTCAATATGGTGGATAGGCGACAGGAACCATGGAAGGCTATGTATGAAAGTGATCCTTCTTGCAGTTTCCTCATATTCCAAGTCCGGCTTGTTGCAGGAGCTACTGAGTTAGGTGCTCTGTGCACACCGTGAGTTGTGTGTTCATCCGTTTTGATCATGTTTCGATATTCCAATTGTTTACGATGAATGATGATATCGTATTACAGGGAACAGTTGGCTGTGTTCACTTTCTGTGCGGTTTCACCTTATGACTTTTGGCGCGTGCTGAGACTGCTATGATGGGGACTACAGCTATCTTTCTTTGTTTTGGAGATGCGTTAGTAATTCGGATGATTACACTGGCACGGGCGGTTGAGCAATTATGGATTTTAATTCGTTTGCGGTGATGCCGGGGTCTTCCATTCCCATAACCAAACCAAGATTATGTTAATTAGTGCACGTTCATTTATTTATTTATTTCATTTTTTTTTTAACTCGCTTCTCGACGCTGAAAAGGAAAGGAGGAAGAAAAGAAGAAGATTTTCTTTTTTAATTTAAGACCACAATAAGAAACTTGCTCATGGCTGATTCATGATTTTTACCGCTCTAATCGAGGACTCAATTTTGAAACAAAATTTGAAAAATATAAAAAAAATTTCAAAATAGCTATCAAATTTTTGTAAAAATTGTTATTATGAATTATCAGTATAGTATTATCTAGACAGAACAAAGGTGACCATTTCTTCAACCGTTTTTTTTTTTTTTTTGCTTCGGAAATTTCCAGCAATTCAGCTCCGCCTTTCATTAACATTAAAGTTAAGAAGAACAGCGATGAAAGCAAAGAAAACATTATTTCTGCAGCGCAAAATCAGCGGAAGAAATTCGTCTTTTCTGCTCGTGAGCGAGCAATGTTACTGACAAGTGAAGCGAGGCGAGAGTGAGGGCATATTGTACACTTTGAGTTTCGAGTGCTACTGTGTCGATCTGTAATCCAAAACTCAAGACTTCAAATAAAACTGTAATGAATCAAGTAGAAAACTATGCCTATTGTGACACACGTGATCCGAAATTTGTGCAAAAGAAAAATAAAGGATGGAGGCGAGAATGACCTTAAATATTATTGTCTTCATCCCAGTGGTTACTCTGCGCGTTGCGAATCTCCAGGTTTCCATGCGACCAGCTCCATGGTCGAAGCTCTCAAGAAACAACAAATATGTTGCTTCCCTGCAGGAAACTAGTCCCCTAAGTGAAACCTGTCAAAGCGACATACAAGAAGAAATAATGACCCTAATTTAGCTGCTTCCATTGGCTGGGAGGGACATATTTACCGCAGATAATATGTTTTTCGCCGGAATGTTGTCGCGTCGCCTGGGGGTTGTTCTATCAAGGCGGTTCTTGACGCCAGCATGGCTGACAAGGACATATTGAGGAGGCGACGTTGTAAGAGGTTCGCCTAATTCCATCCCACGTCTGCTGGTGATAAAGATCCCCTCCTGTGATGAAGAAACTGGTCCAGAGATGTGAATGATAATTTTGATATTTTGCGCGATTGGTGAGGAAATCAATAGACAGACGAGAGCGGCGTGCATCCTGCACGGTCAGGACACAGCTATATTTGTAAATGGAAGTCGGCTTGCGGCTTTCCCTACACAATCCGCGTTGGTTATTCTTCCCCTGCTATTATTCGCGTCCATTCCTAATTGAATTAGCCGGAGAGAGAAATAATAGACTAAACGTGGATTTCACGCCCGGGTGGTTATGAAAAGCTGTTATGTTGGCGGAGAGGCCAGGCTGTACAAAAGTTCGTGTTTTAGCCGCAGGACATCAGCGGTAGGGGAGCTCTTCAGTGTTCGCGATGAAGATTAGAAATTGACACCAGAATCCGGTGACGTCGCAGGCACTTCGCGAGCTGTCCTTGCGCTGTTGTCAATCCTAAAGTTGTCCTAGCGTCAGCCAAGTGTTTACTCATGCAGACGACAATTTAAAGAGGATATTAATAGTCTTCAGGGTATTTATGTTGATTATATTTTTCTTAATCTTGTTTCTAAAATGAGTCAGGTTATGCTAAACAATGAGTTGTCATGTTATAAAGTTGTACAATTACAGGATCAAACATTTATTTTACAAGTACAGCATTCAATTTGAGGATTATCTATTTTTCTTTATTGGGGGAAAGATGAAAGAGATAATACTCGGAACAACGTTTTAATTAACGAAAACTAATCTCCGAAGACAGACAGTCCAATTTGGGAACAAAAGCTAAAATGCGTACGATGTGTACAATTCCTGGATAAGAATACTAATGTGTGACAGTAAACAACTTCGAATTGCCAATCGCGAATAGTCCAATCTCGGGAGAAAGTACAATCTCTCACAAGAATAGCATCTCAAAGTAGGAACATAAAATTGGGACAAAAGTGTAACCCAATCAAGAGTTAAATCATGAGAAGAAAAGTATAATTCTCAAAAGTGCAGTCACTGCACAAAAGCATATTTCGGAACAAAAATAGAAATCCAGACAAGTGTGCAAATGTGGGCGTGTACAAGCAAACACTTTTTTTTAGACATATAAGGAGAAAGGAACAGTTGAAACAAGTGACAAACAGCAAATAGTGAGAGAAGAAACTATGGAAGATATCAGAGATTTAAGATGCAAGAGAGATTAAGAAATTCTCACTGTAGGAAGTCAAGATGTGACAAACAATTGTTGAGATATACAGTAGAAAGACATACTTATACAAGCATGCATGGTACTTAGTGATGACGTGGCTACAATTGACATTTCATAGTTTAATATTAGGAAACGATCCTTTTATGGTTTGAAATGTTGCAAATACAGGCCGCTATTTTCTAGAACATAATAGCTCAGGCCAAAATAGCATTTCAGAAATTGAAAAACGTCTTATTCAACAAATCTATTTCAATAGAAGTGAGAAAGAGTGTTCATCGGTGCTATATAGAACCAATTCTGACCCATGGGTGCGAATCACGTACAGTAAACAAACAAATGAAAAGACAATTAGAGGTCACAGAGATGGGGTTTCTCGGAAGAATGTTGAAAGTTCCATGAGAGCTAAAAAGATAAACTAGGAAATTCTCACATAGGTCAACACAAAAAGGGAGCTACTAAAAACATCAAAAAGAAACAAACAACATTTTCCGGACATATCATGAGCAGAGGAAAATTAGAATACTTTGTTACAACTGGCAAAATACAGGGAAAGAGAGATCGTGGACGACAAAGAGAGAAAATACTAGATAGCTTGGCGTCATGACATGGAAAACAGTCAACAACAAAACTGAAACGATGCACGATAGATAAAAGTTTGTGGAAGGACATAATCGCCTGTGCCAACCAATATGGCACATGCTGATGACTTTCTATTTAAAAGTGGCAAAATTACCATTCATGAACAACGATGCATTCATGACTACAACAGAACTAACAGGTTCCCTCCATGAGATGCTAGTCGTATGGGAAATATGGTGTTAGCAACCATGACCGTAGCACATTGTTGGGTGATACGGTCGATATCACGCCAGACCGTCTTTACTTCCAAGAACAAATCTCCGGTACCCATTTTTAGAGGCTTTCAACAGAACATTACCGACTTTGAAAACAAGAAACACTTTGGCGTAAAAAAAAACAATAGAACTCTGTAAAGAAAGCAACAAGAAATGATGTTGTCTAAACAGCAAGAAAGCAGAGGTAATGTCATATCGAAGAATCAGCCATCACCATCATGTAAAATAAGAATAAGCAGAACAAATCTGAAACAAGTGCAGTCTCAATATTTTGGCGCAATAATACCAGATGATGATATACCACAGAAATAAAAAGTAGAATAGCACAGGCTAAAGTAAGAATTCAGAAAATGAAAAACGTATTGTACAAGTCTATGTCAACAGAAGTGTGTGTGTGAGAGAGAGAAAGAGAGAGAGAAAGAGAGAGAGAAAGAGAGAAAGAGAATGATAGAGATGTCATCGATTATACATAAAGCCAATTCAGATCTATAGAAACGAAATATGGGCAGCAGACAAAGACATGAGAAGACGATTAGAGACCACAGAGGTGGTATTTCTCAGAAGAATGTTGAGAGTTCCCTGGACAGTTAAAAAAAAACAAAACAAATGATCTACAAGAAAATCCTCTGAGAGGCCAAAAGAAAAAGTAGCTCAATCCCTAGAAGCATGCTTTGTGAGTCAGTCAAATTGACCGCATGTGTTGTTGGTCTCTTAACTAGTCACATTATATTTTCCGTCACAGTCTCAATCTCTATGCATGTGCCGAAGATAGTAATCTTATCGGCTTCTGCACCTGTCCCTATCAAGTTTCCATAAGAGTTATTGATTTATTGAATTATCTGCCGGTCATCATCATTGCACTCCGAACATGTCCATAGGTGCTCAGATCCCCTCCTCAGCAAGTCTCGCAGTGTCCACTGACGACTCCAGTTCTGTGTTGGTTCTATCCATAAGAATACGTCATAATAAGTCATCAGGTAGATAATCAGGTCTTGAGGTTGAGAGTAAAGTTGCACTACCTCCTGAATCTCGGACTCAGTCAAGCCCTGCGCTTAATCACGGCATTTCCTGTTCGACTGTATGACGACCTTGGTTAGCCCACGCCTGCCATGCACATCTACCCAACCCCTGCCAGTTTTCTCCTTGCTGCATACACCCTACAGTTTTGTCTCAACCTCTTCCAGCCATGATGTTACATGCCACCTCCAGGTGTGCTTGCATGTACTTGTGTCGCATTTGAATGCTTGGAAGGTACAACAAGAATCGCATAGGTGGGAGTGGCGGTTCTCTGGTGCACCCCAACATGGCTCGCCTAGCCTCGTTCTTTGCCCAACTTAGCAAACCGAGTGTGAGATAGGATAAGAAAACACAGCCCGTAATTGATGATTGGCGCTCTTTCGTTATACCTCTTTTAAACCTCCCACCAGCGTTAATCTCATCTTTCCACCATGCAGGTCTTCTCCAACCCCTTCATTCCTGAGTTTTATCTTGTGTGGATTTTTTTGGAGGTTAAGGTACGAATATCGCCATATAAGTTATAAATAAGATCTTTAGTAGAAAGAACTCAAGTAGTGTAAAATGTGTAAATATATATCTTAACTTCTAATAGGAGTTGGACAACAGAGGTGAGGTGCAGAATAGCTCAGGCAAAGATGAAATTCTAAAAGAATGAGAAAGATATTGTGTAATTCATGTTTGTTAATGAGAATGAATCCTGGATAAAAGTATAACAGAACACAATATTTAGAGACCACATAAATGTGGTTTTACAGAAGAATGTTGAGGCTACCATGGACAGCTAGCAAGAGTAATGAGGAGGTTCTAAAAGAAGCCAAATCAAAAAGTAAACTAATTTCCAGCATCAGTAGGAAACAATAATCACCTACTCCAGGAAGCACTGTACTTGATGATGATGGTGGTGATGATGATGATTAATATGGTGGTGGTGATGATGAAGGTGGTAGTGGTGATGCTGGTGGTGTTGATTATGGTGATGACGATGGTGGTGGTAGTGGTGATGATGATGATGATGATGATGATGATGATTATGATGATATATGTATATAGTATTTCTTTGATTTTTTTTCTTTTGTGAAGACTCTGCTCTATGTATTCTTTTCGTATGTTCAATGGAAACCTGTTCCTAACGGCTTTGATACATCTACGAGAATGGCATCATTGCATTAATGTTGAAAATAATTGCCGGAAAATTGAAGGCATTGTTCAAAGTTATTTGTTTTACTCTTTGGGCGTTTATTTGAAAAGGCTAACGAGGAAGATGGATACAATAGAAGTGATGCTTGAAAACATTAATAGCACTTTTTGTAACACTGATTTGAGACTCGCACTTTTTGTTATACTGATTTGAGAGGAATTAAAAATAATGCCAAAGGGAGACTCACAAGAGGCTCTTCAACAGGAGAGACAGAATAGAAACATTTCAGCTCTTGGCTGTGAAACAGATCACCTCAGACAAACTCTCACTACAAGCATCTCGGGCCTGTTTACAAATACCGCCTTTCATAGTGGATTCAACCCGACTAGCGCGGACAGCGCCGATCTTTAGA
Source organism: Megaustenia siamemsis (assembly GCA_032433765.1). Taxonomy (NCBI): domain Eukaryota; kingdom Metazoa; phylum Mollusca; class Gastropoda; order Stylommatophora; family Ariophantidae; genus Megaustenia; species Megaustenia siamemsis. The sequence continues at coordinate 15,031,680 of JAVIAB010000092.1, read as the reverse complement.
TGAAGTGAGAGGGCGAACAGAAGGATTTGAATGTAAGCAATTTCCAGGCAATTTCATGCAACAAAAAAAGGGATCTCTTGAACTGATTAAGTGACAAGTGAGAACTCTTAATGAACGAGGTCTTGAGTCTCTCTTGACACGGCGCTCAAAACGTGCCTGCTAAAACTGTCAAGTTCCAAACCAAGCTTAAATAGCGAGTCCATAGAGAGAATCTTCGCTTAGTGAGTGAGCTTTAGTTTCCTTGCGAATTTTCTTCTTTTCCAATTAAAAATAAATTAAACTCACGCTGGGCAGAGGGAGCTTGATAAGTGAAGAGAAGGGACCTTGAGTCTGGGGAACAGATGCGCCCCTGTGTTTGGGATAGACAACAAGAAGGAAACTAATTTGTTATTTTACATTCACTGTTTATTGTCAACGTTATAGTGTGTATGCGATCAGTGCTGGATAAAATAACAACAAGACAGAATGTAGCTATTCTCCACTGTCTTTAAGTGTCTACAGCCCACTACTCAGGTGTCCTCAACCATCGTCAGTTAATGCTGCTGTGGAGGTTCATTCATCTTGTTCGCAAACCTACTCGCGGTCTGGCAATCTTCTCTGCCTTTTGTTCGTTATTTAATCATTTTTGTTCTCTTCAGATAGTCGTTCTATATGTTGTTTCTGTATACGAGAGTGTTTCTTATCATTAGTTTCTGGTATGGTCTCTACTAAACTGTGTGGCTATTTATAGTGTAATGAATTTATCATTATCTTGTGACAGATAAATCCTTCCAACACCTCCATTATTTAATTTGTCAATTTTCTCCTGATAATTTCATCCTGTCTTCGTTAATACGTTTTGTTTATTTTTTTTTCTACTCTCTTGTTTGTTTGCAGGCCTTCCACCTTCATTATGCATCCATTCATTTTTAAAATCAATTGTCTGTCATTTTCTGTCAAGAGCAGCAATTTGATTAAAACTCATCTTTGAAATCAGCAGTTTAACTGCACCAATTATCCTCAAAGGTGCTATGCCCGTTTCAACTGACGACGAATGTTACTTTTGATGTCTCTCCAGTGGTCGTTATTCATGCACTCAATCATTCATTCTTCCTAGTACCGCTCTTAATATTTATATTCTTCAAACTAAAATCATATCCATTGGTGCGTCCTAGTATGGACATTAAACAACTTCACTATGCCCACAGTCAACCTTTACAAGAGCTCGTCTGAAGCAATTTTTAATGGCACAATATATTATCCTCATTTGGCATGTGAAGGCATTGCTTCTGTTTATGTAAATAAAGAGTTGATGCTTCTGTAACGATCTTTGAATCAAGTGTGATTTGTCGGATAAATTTCAATTCAGATCTGTTTTCAATAGAACATTTTTTTTTTATTTACCGTTATATTTATATCAACTTCATCAAATAATGTGTGAACTATTATACTTCATTAGACCACAACATTTGATGGTAAGATTATTCACAACACTAAACCCCAACATTTGATGGTAAGATTATTCACTAGACTAAACCCCAACATTTGATGGTAAGATTATTCACAACACTAAACACCAACATTTGATGGTAAGATTATTCACTACACTAAACCCCAACATTTGATGATAAGATTATTCACTACACTAAACCCCAAAATTTGATGATAAGATTATTCACTACACTAAACCCCAAAATTTGATGATAAGATTATTCACTACACTAAACCCCAACATTTGATGATAAGATTATTCACTACACTAAACCCCAACATTTGATGGTAAGCAGACATAATATTTCATCGATATTAATACCGTTCCCGATGTAGTGTCCTGTGTATTCCACTTCTTCTTTTCTTCCTCATCTGCCTTTCATCATCGAGTAGAGATATAAGTTGCGGTCGCATGCTCTTCTGTTAACGACTGTTGCTGTTATATTCCTTGTGTTTCCAATATTCCAACAATCCATCTTTTTCTTGCTCGACCCTTGAGTCTGATGTTCTCGTAACGTTTATTTAATGTTTGCCGAGTTGTGTTTTGGCTGTTCTGTCTTATTCATTTATGATGGAAATGAAACAAAAATGTATGAAACAGGTAAGTTGTTTAACCAGGTGAGTCTACGAAGTGTAACTAAAGAACTGTGTTAGTAAAAGTTTGTCAAGTAATGAGGCTGGTCTCGAGGCAAGACGCCGGCCTCGAGACAGAGAGGTTGTGGGTTAAAATCCCGGTTGGTTGGGATTTTTATTTATGATTTCTCTCTGCGGCAACCACCCCTGGTCTCAGCAGCAAGGCCCGGCTTGAAAAGTCAATTACTCATCGACGGAAAAAAATATGAGTACCTCCGAAGTCGGAGTTATCTGCCTGCGAGGGACCCCTGTGCACACGGCTGTCAGGGAAAAATGGATTAACACTCAAAATTCAGATCCTAGTCTCTAGGGACTTCGTCAGAGGTCAAAGCTGGCGAACTAAAAAAAAAAAAAAAAAGTAATGATGCCTGCGTCATCACATGGATTGTGGAAGATTAGTTTATTGCGGATGTTGGTGTGACATTTTCTGTGCTGTTGTTCACGTTGTGTACGTCACTTCTTCGTTGTGTACGCCACTTCTTCGTTGTGTACGCCACTTCTTCGTTGTGTACGTCACTTCTTCGTTGTGTACGTCACTTCTTCGTTGTGTACGTCACTTCTTCGTTGTGTACGTCACTTCTTCGTTATGTACGTCACTTCTTCGTTGTGTACGTCACTTCTTCGTTATGTACGTCACTTCTTCGTTGTGTACGTCACTTCTTCGTTGTGTACGTCACTTCTTCGTTGTGTACGTCACTTCTTCGTTATGTACGTCACTTCTTCGTTGTGTACAGCAGTTTCTGTCGAATTATTATTGTTATCTCATATGACTCGCATTGTTCTATTGCCTTTCTAATGGTTCTGAAAATGAAAGAGAATTAAAAACGTCGTATGCACCAAGTCTATGTCAAAAGAAGTGTGAGAGTTTATCGGTGCTATATAGAGCCAATTCTGACCTATGGAAGTGAATCATGGACAGTAAGCAAACAAATTAAATGATGATTAGAGGCCACAGAGATAGAATTTCTCAGAAGAATGTTGAAAGTTCCCTGGACAGCTGAATAGACCAACAAGGAAATTCTCAAAGAGGCCAACTCAAAAAGGAGCTACTAAAAAAACATCAGAAAGAAACAATCAACATTTTTCGGCCACATAGTGAGAAGAGGAAAGTTGGAATACTTGGTTACAACTGGCAAAATACAGGGAAAGAGAGATCGCTGACGATGAAGAAAGAAAATACTGGATAGCTTGGTGTCATGGCATGGAAAACAGTCAACATCAGAATTTATATGATGCACGGTGGATAGAAGATTGTGGAAGGACATGATCGCCTTCACCAATCGTTACGGCACATGATGATGATGGTTCTAAGTATCTTTACCAAAACACTTGACCTGAGTTTCGATCTCTCAAATAGTCTTGGCTTTTTGATTAATTTCAAACCAGAGGACGGAATAATAAATGTGACTTTGTCATTGAATCAAATAATTATGGTATAAGTGGGATGATAAGAGCAATGCTGTTAATTACTATGTTAATGACGATGTTAATGATTATGTTAAAGACGATGTTAATGACTATGTTAATGACGATATTAATGACGATCTTAATGACTATGTTAATGACTATGTTAATGACGATGTTAATGACCATGTTAATGACCATGTTAATGACGATGTTAATGACGATGCTAATGACTATGTTAATGACTATGTTAATGACTATGTTAATGACGATGTTAATGACTATTTTAATGAAAACCTCACGTTCTATCTTTGTTAAAAACGTTAACTTGCGTGTTTGCCATTTCAGATTGCCAAACCATCTTAACATCCAAGTCAGGGCACCACAATAAGACATTATCAACGCCCCCAAGCAACAGTAATTATGGTAACAACAGCGTTGATCTGCAGAATCATCACCAAAATCATCATTTCCAGAAAAACTGTCACCTCAAAAAACAGCAACAGAACAACGGACCTCAGTCCATGCAAAGAAAGGAAGCGGGTGAAGACGACGATGATTACGATGAAGCTGAAGACGATGACAACGACGAGGAAGGTGTCGGTAAGAGTAAAAAGAAGCATCGCCGAAACCGAACAACCTTTACCACATACCAACTTCACGAGCTGGAACGTGCATTCGAGAGGTCACATTACCCGGATGTGTACAGCAGAGAGGAACTGGCCATTAAGATTAATCTGCCAGAGGTCAGAGTTCAGGTCAGTTTATTTTTAAGCAATTTAAACATTGTCCGTTAATTGTTGCTTAGTTTGTTATTCTCAGTCTCCCCACACATCCCCCCGACACAAACATGTGGGAGTATATAACAGGAAGGCGGGATGAGAGATGAAGTAGATGTCTTGTTTTCCTAATTTGTTTGACCTACTGACCACGTAGCAAAAGTCCCAATAAATTCAAGCAAAAGTTAGAGAAATAACCTCACAAACTGCTTCTGTTTATTCTGGTTATACAAAACGGGACCTTTTCTTTTAAATCTATTAGGTTTTGCGATTCGTTGCACGAGTACCTCGACATTCATCGTGCATACACTATTCGTAACCTTGATTTGACTTAACATCGAGGCATGATGTTCAAGAATACTCGGATTCTTGTGATCATTTCTCTGCTCGACCACACACCGACAAATTAACCAATGGCTTGTACGCCTTCTTGTGCCTAAAATAGCAATTTAGTTTAGTCGAATGATCATCTTTATTGCTCAATGAACACTTCTAAAGTTCACAAATCCTTTCTTCCTGCTGAAGGCCTATTGAGCAGAAACGTCATTCTAATTTGTGTCGTCCACTTATTACATAAGACTTAAACCATACCGCTTTTTTTCTCTAGCTTTTTATCATTTCTTCTTCAATTATCTTTATTGAAGATTAGTATTTCTTATGCAATTATATGCATTTCTTTAGTCGTGACTCTACTAGTACCGCTGCTACGCTATGTTTGTATATCGTCCTACGTGTTTAGTCTAGTACAAACATTTTAATTTTTAAAATATATATTTTTCATACATATCTGTGTATGTGTGTTGTATGTTTGTTCCCGCTGAAGGCATATTGAGCCGAAACGTTGTCCAAAATTGTCTCGTCCACTTATTACGTAAGGCTTTAATCTTACCGTTTTTTTCTTCCTAATTTTTTCTAAATATTGTTTTTCATTTCTCCCTTCTTCACCACTTTACCCAGTATGAACAAGCCCACTACACTATAACAAAAGCACTGAAGATGGTTTCAGTTCAAATGCACAAACTCGTTAGCATCTTGTACAAAGAAACAACAAAGTTCCCCCACTTGGAGTTGTCCGTTACCATCATTTACAGAGTCTCCTTTATGTGGCGCACAGCGTTCATTTCACCCACTTGGAGTTGTCCGTTACCATCATTTACAGAGTCTCCTTTATGTGGCGCACAGCGTTCATTTCACCCACCAAGTTCTTATTGGGCTGTCTCGCTGTTGTCTTCCTTACTCCATTGCATGACAGTTCTACTGATTGTTTCAGAGTCTCTTCAGAGGAAAGACCTATCCATCTATTTGGACTCTAGACTCAAGAACAACAAGTAGGCACTGTCGAGGTGAAATCTGTTAAACGAATGGAAGTAATCTCCTGAGAGATACGATCAGAAATAAGAAACTGATAAAAGAAGACAGAAATAATTCTCGCCATTCAATACATGAAGAAACAACAAAAACAATTTGTTTGTTATGTGGTTATACAGAAAGATCAAAACAATAAAATTAGCACTCAATAAAGGTTAAGAGAACAACAGCATCGTTCACAACGAAAGAAATGGAGTGATGGCATATTAGAAACAAGGAAACGCAACAGCAGCAGACAGCAGAAGAGCCAAAGATCACAAACTTTATCTCCCCTTGATGCTCAAGGTCAAATGATGGAAATAAAGAAGAAGAAAATGTCGCTGTGAAGTTTCATCTTGATATCCCACAGTTCTACCTTCACCAATGGCCACCATTCTCTTATTTATTGTTGTTCTGTGAGGTTTTGTTTTTGGGTATATCTTCCAGATCGTGTTATGTTCTTTATTGCTTATCTTTGTTTTATTATTTTTCCTCACTAGTTACATTCATCTATTATATGCTATACTCATCATTATTATGCTGGGTTCCTTTTTGTGTTTCATCCCCATTATCCCTTTGTTCCTCATTATATTAACCGCCTAATTATGACCTTATGTTCCTCATTAATATGTTCTTTCACATTGCCATGCACTTATATTGTTATCATGTTATTGTGGTTGTTGTAATGTTATTGTTTTCATTGTTATGTTATTGTTGTCATTGTTGTGTTATGATCTCGTTGTTATGTCATTATTCTCATTGTTAGATGTTCAGACAAGTAAAAATATAGAGCATCTCTCAGGAAAGTGCGCCTGAGATAAGCCAAACACATGGTCAACTATTTAATTCACTGTTGCGTGTGGTCATTCTCACAGTTTTCGTGTGGTCTAATATTGAATATTTAATCGTAAAAAATATTACAACAATAATAAAACAGGTAAATGAGTTTAAATATCTGGGAACAATGTTAACCTCAGTGTGATAGTGTTGTGATGTTCTTGTTCTTTATCTCGTATAGTGGCTAGTACTTCAATGATCACAGCACATCACAACATTGAGGTAACATGTAACAGATAAGATCATGACAGAGTCGTTTTCTTTAATATATAATGATAATCACATTTATTGGATTTTCTGCTGGCACACATGATCTATAGTCTTGGATGCGACGTTTAATTAATGTCACACAATTTATTATAATTTATCTACTTACGACATGTAAGATGAACACACACAATTCTTGACACACTTGGAAGTGGAACTCATCACTTCACTACTATTGTCATAATATTCTTGTCAACTTCTTTATCTAGTTTCTGTCAATGTCAATTCCTACTGACTTGACTACTCAAGACTTCTACTCTTAACTTTCTAACTGTTCTGACTCTAACTGTTTCTAAACTGCTTAACTGCTTCTTGTCTAAATGTTTCTACTCTGTCTTAACTTAACTGACTTAGTCTACATTCTACTTTCTCTTCTAAAAATCTCTGGCTTAACTTGACTTTCTTCTTGTGCCGGACTTTAAATACTCCTCAACTCTCTCTTCCACCTGAGGCTCAGCAGCCAATCAGCTGCTGCCGAGCACCCCTGCGACCCTATGATCCAAGTATTGGCCACTCTACATTTACGTGTCCAGTGTCCACCATCTGTGACTCACCTGAACTTTCCCAAATTTGGACAAAGCATCCTGTTTTTCGCCTACTTGGTGACATAATGTTACCTCATGACAATGACCACTCCTGGAAGTTGGATGACCACTTATTTATCAGCAGCCCAAAGTCATGGGATCAACGCATGCTCATCACAATAACAACCACTAGTTGTTGTGAACATGATGGACACTCGTGGAGATCTGACAATAACACCACGCGGTCGTTGCATGTAACTAAACTTTTCCATGTAGTGAGACATTGTGTCGTTCCACTATTCTGGACCTCTCCTTCGGTGCGTCACTACCCACCCTCTACAACTGGTGAGTGGGGATCATGTAACCTCCCATCGCTTTGTCCAATACTCTGAACCTCACTCCTTCCTCCTGGTTACTACCCTTCTCCTATAACCTCTACTGTAACTAAACTTCTGACTCACTAGTTATACTGAAATACCATCATTATAGTTAAATCTGCTGGTCGCCACTATATGATACTGCTATCGTCTATTTGAGAAGCGGTAGCTTCCACCAGCTTCACTGTTACATCAGATGGTGGATGTAGAACAGAGGTGAGATGCAGAATGGCTCAGGCAAAAGAAGCTTTCCAAAAAATGAGAAAAATACTGTGCAAATCATTTTTGACTATAGAAACAAAAAAAAAGAGTTCTTAAATGTTATGTAGACCCAGTCTTATCATGTAGATGTGAATCATAGACAATAGGACAAAGAGTAAGGAAATAGCTGGAGGCTGTAGAAATGTGGTTTTACAGAAGAATGTTGAGAGTACCATGGACAGCTGAGAAGAATAATGAAAAGTTTCTGAAAGAGGCCAAAGCAAAAATGGATCTAATATCCAATATTAGGAAGAAACAATCATCATTTTTTGGCCATGTAATGAGAAGACAACAGTTGGAATATATTGTAACAGCTGGAGAAAGTTGAGGAACGAAGAGATAGAGGGAAGCAAATTGAGAAAAAATACCAGACAGCATAAGTGAATGGATTGGTAGAACGTCAACAATTATTATTATTAACTGATTGCCACGAGTTGATACGAGCTGCTGCTCTTTGATTCGATTAGATGTGGCGGGTTGTAATAGCTTTCTTGACATTCCCGGCTCTTACTGGAGAGGTTGGAGTTCGTCTGTCCCAGGCTATGCTGGGATACTACTAGTCCTGCCCAGAGGTACTGCAATACTGGATCCTCTATATCAGTAACAGCCATCACTACAGGGAACACGGCGATCCTAGCTTCTGTTAGCCAGCCTGTTTTGACGCAGGCTGTTTACCAGGAGTGACCACGAGGAGGTAGATATGTTAGGTCTTGGTCGGCTGATGGAGCGTCGACCCTGCTATTACGACCGCAGGTCACTGGCGCTTGTGCACCCCCAACGTCAACAATAGAAATTATAAATAACTGTCCGGATCGATAGTTGTGGAGAGACATGATCACCTACGCCAACAGGCATGGTACTTGATCCTATTCACACACAAAAAAACACACACAACACCAAATAGTGAACAGAGAAAACAGTGGGCATTTAGAAAATGAACTATTAGAGATTGCTTCAACAGCCAATTAGATATTCTGTGAATCTGTATTCTGCTGTTGTCGTTAGCTTGAAGGTTGTGTCTACTTTTTGGCGAGACACAATCCGTTCAACCTCAGACCACGTCTTTCAGGTTATATTAGATAGCAATTACCATCCGAATGGAAGTCAAATAAATTAATCAACTGATGGATTCTTCTTCTCCTTCATGGCTTGTATAGGAGAATTTGAAACATTAAGGGATACGGTCTTTTAGAGCAAGAGATACATTTTTGTATCTTAGTGAATGAGGGATAGTCGTATGTGATACGGAACGACAGATAGTCGTATGTGATACTGAACGATGGGTAGACGTATGTCAGACTGAACTAGGGATAGTCGTTATGCCATACTGAATTAGGGATAGTCGTATGTCATGCTGAACGAGGTATAGTCGTATGTGCTGTAGAAAAAGAGATAGTCGTATGTCATACTGAACGAGGGATTGTCGTATATCATACTGAACAAGTGATAGAGTCGTATATCATATTGCACGAGGGATACAGTTGTATGGTATACGGAGTAAGAGGTACAGTCGTAGATCATACAGAACAAGGAAGAGCGTCACGAATGCAAATCCATGATGCTAGAAGCATTCTGGTTAAACAAACCTATTATCTGTTAGCAAGAATCACACAATGAAGATGTCAAAGAACTACTCCATGCTGGTGAAAAGCCCTACGAGCTTACAACAAAACAGAACTTCAACAACATCAGGGCATCCATGAATAAAGTAAAGACGAAAAATACGATAATAAGCTCTGATAAAACACAAGTCATGACAATAAGCGCTGGTAAAACAGAAGTCATGATAATAAGCGCTGATAGAACAGAAGTCATGACAATAAGCGCTGATAGAACAGAAGTCATGACAATAAGCGCTGATAGAACAGAAGTCATGACAATAAGCGCTGTTAAAACGAAAGTCATGACAATAAGCGCTGGTAAAACAGAAGTCATGATAATAAGCGCTGGTAAAACAGAAGTCATGATAATAAGCTCTGATAAAACACAAGTCATTACAATAAGCGCTGGTAAAACAGAAGTCATGATAATAAGCGCTGATAGAACAGAAGTCATGATAATAAGCGCTGATAGAACAGAAGTCATGATAATAAGCGCTGATAGAACAGAAGTCGTGATAATAAGCGCTGATAGAACAGAAGTCATGGCACTAAGCGCTGGTAAAACAAAAGACATGACAATAAGACAACAATGGCAGATGTTAAGCATAACAGCAGAACATGTTAAAAGCAAATGACTGTGCAAATATATAGGAGCAACATTCTCTGGAGATGGCAAAATAGATAAAGAAACAGACATGTAACAAAGCAAGCCAAATAATGAGACAGCTGGCCTTTCTTCTAAACACGAGACAGTTTATGTGAACACAAAGAAGCATCTTATACAGTGTATATTTATTCGCACCTTGTGCTGGTGTCTAAACCCAAGCATGATCGCTCACAAATAAACATATAATGACGTTAGTCACCACATAGATGAGATATTTGAGAAAAGCGCATAGAGCGAGCAGAAGAGACGAAATAAGGAATGATGTTGTAAGAGAAAGATTTGGCTTTGAATACATTCTAAGCTACATAGAGCGAGCAGAAGAGACGAAATAAGGAATGATGTTGTAAGAGAAAGATTGGGCTTTGAATACATTCTAAGCTACATAGAGCGAGCAGAAGAGACGAAATAAGGAATGATGTTGTAAGAGAAAGATTGGGCTTTGAATACATTCTAAGCTACATAGAGCGAGCAGAAGAGACGAAATAAGGAATGATGTTGTAAGAGAAAGATTTGGATTTGAATACATTCTAAGCTACATATCTATTGACCTTTCGAGCCGTAACCGGCCATAGGGCGTAGACCAAGATACACCTTCTCCTATATGAATTTTTGTTCTAGCAGTTTTCTTTTAACGATATTTTATCAAATCTCGCCATCTGTCTCTGTTCTGTGCAAGCAGTTCTATCTCATTGAGGGAGCCGATTCCTGCTGCTCTTGCCTCTCTCATCAATGTTCTTCTCAGTGTCTCCCTGGGTCTTCCTCTTTTTCTTTTACCTGTTGTTTCCCATATGAGGGCTTGCTTTGCTATTCGATTATTATCTCTTCTCATCACATGTCCAACGTATGACCATCGTCTTTTCTTTATTACTGAAGATATTAGTGGTAGATTGGCGATTTCTCTAATTTCCTTGTTTGTTTTGAATTCGTTCCATTCTATACCAAGTATTTTCCTTAGAAATTTATTTTCGAATGCGTTCAACTTTGTTTCTATATCTCTTGTTGTTTTCCAGCTTTCACACGCATACGTAAGGGTTGATAGTACATTTGATTTGAATAGCCCAAGTTTTGTGTTTGTGCTAATGAGTTTTGATTTCCACAACTTTTCAAGGCTTCTGAAAGACATTGCTGCTTTAGCCAGTCTGATTCTAATTTCTTTGCTCGTATCCCCTTCTCGATCAATGTGACTTCCAAGATAGATAAAGTGATCGGTCTCTTCTACTGGTTTGTTTTCCATGTATATTTTGTCACTTGTTGGAATTAAACTTTTCATGACTTTAGTCTTTTCATGATTGACCTCAAGCCCAATTTTGCTGGCTATTGATGATAGTATAGCTCAGTGGTTAGTGAACTGGACTACTACGGACAAGAGGTAGGGTTCGATCCCAACCGACGGCTCCGGGTTCACCCAGCCTTAAATGGGTACCGGATTTTTTCTGGGAAAGTAAAGCAGCACGGGCGTAATACCGACCACATTACCCCAAAAAATCATGTGCTGAAGGTCTGTAAAATATAGGGTCACTAACACCATATTTCCCTATACGCCGCCACTTGGCGTGACGGGGGGTACTTTACTTATTGATGATAGTTCATTTGTGTTTTCCTGCATCGTTTTTATCTGACTGCTGATGAGAACTATGTCATCAGCAAAGTCGAGGTCCTCCAAATGGTCTCCTTGTATCCATTCGATGCCTTTATTACCAGTGCAGCATTTCTTCATTATGAAGTCCATAACAATTCCAAATAACAAGGGCGATAAAATACATCCTTGTTTAACCCCAGTTTCTATTGGGAAACATTCGCTCAGTCCTTCCTCTGTTCGAACTGCACATGTGTAACCATCATACATGTCTTTGATAATATTTATGATTTTTGATGGTAAGCCATATTGCTTCAGAATTTTCCACAAAGAATCTCTATGAATACTATCAAATGCTTTTTTGAAGTCGATGAAGTTAAGTACAACAGGTTTTTGCTTTTCAATGTGTTCCTCCAATATAAGTCGTAGAGTGAAAATGTGGTCAAGACAGCTTCTCCCTTTTCTAAACCCAGCCTGTTCTTCACGCATTACTGTATCTATTGAATCCTTTATTCTATTTAGGATGATTTTACAGAATAACTTTGAGGCAACTGACAAAAGTGTCACGCCTCTCCAGTTGTTACAATCTCTAAGATTGCCCTTTTTTGGGATCTTAACAATGATTCCTTTTTTCCATTTATGAGGCGTCTTCTCTGTTTTCCAAATGATGTTGAACAATGTTGAAGCTACATATAGAGACAAGAAATGAAATGGTTTGCTGATCTGGAATGTCAGGCGATTATATAACACGCAACACATTATAACAAGAGGAGATGGAAGAAGAGATCATGGCACATTCACGGTGGACTGACAGCACCCGAGTAAATGCTACATCAATCGACAATGACTGAGGATGCCAGAAGAGCAAGAGTTAGACCATAATATCTCCCTAGACTTCCGAATGGGGATATGATTAAATGAAGAGAAAATGAGTGAGAGAAAGAGAGAGAGAGAGAATGAGTGAAAGAGAGAGAGAATGAGAGAGAGAGAGAATGAGTGTGAGAGAGAGAAAGAGAGAGAGAGAGAAATAGTGTGAGAGAGAGAATAAGTGTGAGAGAGAGAAAGAGAGAGAGAGAGAGAATGAGTGTGTGAGAGAGAATGAGTGTGCGAGAGAGGGAATGAGTGTGAGGGAGAGAGAGAGAATGAGTGTGAGAGAGAGAATGAGTGTGAGAGAGAGAAAGAGAGAGAGAGTGAGTGTGAGAGAGAGAAAGAGAGAGAGAATGAGTGTGAGAGAGAGAATGAGTGTGAGAGAGAGAGAAAGAGAGAGAGAGAATGAGTGTGAGAGAGAGAGAATGAGTGTGAGAGAATGAGTGTGAGAGAGAGAGAATGAGTGTGAGAGAGAGAAAGAAAGATAGAGAGAATGAGTGTGAGATAGAGAGAATAAGTGTGAGAGAGAGAAAGAGAGAGAGAGAATGAGTGTGAGAGAGAGAAAGAGAGAGAGAGAGAATGAATCTGAGAGAGAGAATGAGTGTGAGAGAGAGAAAGAGAGAGAGAGAGAATGAGTGTGAGAGAGAGAAAGAGAGAGAGAATGAGTGTGAGAGAGAGAATTAGTGAGAGAGAGAGAGAAATTGAGAGAGAATGAGTGAAAGAGAGATAGAGAGAGAGAGAGAGAGAGAGAGAGAGAGAGAGAGATGATCCTAATATTGACTCTGTTAAAGTTAAAGGTAAAGTACGAGTCTTGAATCGGCGTCTTAGCACACGAGTTATTGAGTTATTGAGTTATTGAGTTATTGAGTTATTGAGTTATTGAGTTTTTTGCGGGTCATCATCATTGCACTCCGAACATGTCCATAGGTGCTCAGATCCCCACCTCAGCAATTCCCTCAGTGTCCAGCGACTGACGACTCCAGTTCTATGTTGGTTGATAAGTCTTCTTATACGGCCACTAAGTTTCTCATTTCTGGCTGTGCCCATCTTAACTCCCATTTCCATCATCCGAAGAAGTGACGTGGATCTGTGTTTGTCGAAGTCCTGTGCTCTTCCCACATCTCGGAGGGCATTGATGATGTTCGCCCGATCCATTGGATGCCCGTCTTCAACGACAGAACAGCTAGCCAACATGTCCGCTCTTTCACTTCCCCGTACTCCCGCATGTCCAGGGACATAGACAAAGGTGACCTTACGTATTTTGGATTTCTGCAACGACTCTACCCATTGCATGCGTATAAAGCCCGCCTCAACTTTTTTTTATCATGCTCATAGAATCACTCAGTATACATGCGTGGGTGTAGTCTTGTGACTCTAACCATTTGAATGCCTTGGTCACTGCCATCGCCTCCATTGTCATGCTACTCGTGGTCATGACGTATGCACCACTGCCTTCTTTGACTATTCTGCCTGCCGAGCGTGCTGTAAATGCCCATGAACTTCTTTGGTGTCGCATTACAGACCCGTCTGTATAGATGACTGCGTCTTTCTCATCGGTGTTATCGCAGATGAGACCGTTGACCTCGGCATTAACCACGACCGGGTTCTGTTCCCTACTTTTCCTGTCGAGTGTGACAATACACGAGAAAGTCCCATTGAACGAGGTAGGCACCGGTATCACCTCCTCACCAACGCTGATATTGGTAAGCCCACAGATCTGTTTGATGACATCTTCTGCTCGGCCCACCCATGATTTGCCTCTTTTTAGCCTGGCACCTCTCCCTGTGTTGAGCAGGTGGTGCAATGGATGCTCTGTATCTGTACTAATCTTCAGGTATGCTCATGCTCTCCAGATCTTGTTTCTGTCACCCATGGTTGGAAAGTCAAGAAGGTACCTCATTGCTACACAGGGCGTGTCTCTTGTACATCCCAAGATAATGCGCATGGCTTCATTTTGTATTTTCTCCAGCCTATCAATTTGAGTCGTACTGACAGTAAGAATTGCCAGGGCATACTCGATTGGTGCGAGGACAAATCTCTGGAACAGAAGAGTAAGTAGCCTCGGCTCGATGTTGGCAGCTGCCATGACCTTCAAGGCGGCTAATCCTTTGCGGGATTTTGTTATCACATGGTCGACGTAGTCCCGAAAACACAGGCTGCGATCAAATTTAACTCCGAGGTATGTCATCAACATTTCCCTGGTCACCTCATTAGCTCCCATTCGTACTACCGGTGTGGTAGTATAAACGATATGATTGTTAAGGGAGAACCATGAAACTAATGCTTTATTATGATTAATCAAGTCACCTTAAACCCCATACCAGGAAGAAATGCGATCGAGTTCGTCTTGCATTGTGGAGGCGATTCCCCGTCTGTCTCTTCCCTGTCGATATACCAGAATATCATCAGTAAAAGTCATAGTTCTTCCCTCCCATCCAGCTGTTGTTCCGTGATCGTTATTGTGTACACGTTAAATAGACTGGTGACAACGGTGAGCCTTCTGGCAGCCCTGGACAGATAGATGTTGGCTCGGAAGACCAACTTCCACATCTGAGTATTACCATCCTCTGAAACAGTGCCGTGGCGATCCATCTAATGAGGAAGGGGTGCACCGCCAGTTTGAGTAGTATATGCATGAGGTATTTAAATGGTATCCTGTTGTATGCATCCTCCAGATCTATAGCAGCAGCATATGTCTCCTCTCGTCTGTGGAAGCCTTCGAAGACGTCATAGGCAAAGACTGCCGCATTGAGCCTTGTCTCTTTGTTATATCCATAATCTGCGAGTGTGGGTGGGAATGCGCGTTTCTGTTCAAGGTGACAGGTGAGGACACGGGCAACTATTTTCTCCAGCAGCTTGCCCGCAGTGTTCTGCATTGTGATGATTCTGTAGGCACTGATCTGAGAATGGTCCTTGTTTGGCTTCGGTAGCGGTAGTAAGTAGCTGTGTAGCCACTCCTCCTTAATCTGGCCACTCCGAATGCTGGGATTAAACTCATTGGCCAGTTTTGTCAAGTCGTCGTCAGCTAAATCGCCTATGTCATCGTACCGAACACCATCTGGGCCAGGAGCAGTGTTGTGTGACCTTTTAAGTGTCGTGCCAATGGTATCGGTTGTGATTGTGAGATCTTCTTCCAGCCCTAAATCCTTACACAATTTTGACAGCGATCCCCGCATCCTCATCCTTACAGCCCCATTTCTTTGGTCCGTCTGCTCAATGTAGCGGGCAAGCAGGGCCTTCCCTTTGCTCTCATCAGATTTGTGTCATATCCGGCCTGTGCTCTAAAAGTCTGGTATGCCTCTGTGTCGTGATGTACCATTCATGCTCTGATGAAGGCGCCAGAATGTGACGAGCGATTTTTCTGAGCACACTTTTTTTTTACAGAAATCATCCCATTTGGCATCCTTAGCCTGCTTAGCACATAGTTTAAAGTGCATCATTTTTTTTGGGTCAACCTCTACTTTCAGATGCTTCAAGAGCTCAGGTTGTGTTCTTCCATTCTTTCTGACTTTCTGCCATGTCTTGCCTGTTTGTCTTTTGCTCCGCCAAGCTTCCTCGACTTCTACGTTCCACCAGGGTGGCTGCGTCCATCTCTCCTGCCTCCTACGAGAGGCGCTCTGTTTCCTATGTCTGATTTTGCTTACAATCACATGATCCCTTCAAATATAAATAAAAACAAAGAAATAAACAAAAAAGTTCACTGGAAATCAGCACTTATCTGTAAGTCCTCTGAAGAAGCCAGTGAACATGGCACCACATTTCCCGGAAATCCAGAAGTCTCCGAACACTTCTGGATAGGCGGCCGAGCACATATGGTTGAAAACTCGTGTGCTTCCATCATATTCCCCGGAAGCACACGAGTTTTCACCCATATGTGCTCGGCCGCCTATCCAGAAGTTTTCGGAGACTTCTGGATAGTGTCGCTTCAATCATCGAAACTCACGATGCGAGACGGCATTCCTCACCTTCTTAGACTACTACCCAGATACCCATTTCTACCAGCGGCTGGGTCGACCGAGGTGTTATTTTTTATTCCAACCACGAGTACATCCTGGTACACATTTCTTCCAGCGGGAATCGAACACGGGTTGTCCGAACTCGGTATACCAGTCGGGTGGTTTTCCCTAATAGACTACCGAGGGCACGATGACTCTGTTATTCTCCATTAATATGTCTGCTATAAGTGAACTGACGTTATCTTTTGAGCCCTCACATTACCGCCTATTTGACACAACCAATCACATTCCAGAGAGTCGCTAACAAACTAACGCTTGTATATATTCCCCTCACTTATATCGCGTATACCTTTTCAAACCCTAAAAAAATCGTTTTCAGTTATCCCATTGTTCAATGTATACTTCCTGTTATCTTCGCTTCTTTTCCTAACCTTTCAACAAAGTTCACATCCTGTTTGATTAATGACGAGTCATGTCTGCATTGATTGACTGCAGTGTTAAAGCACTTAATCAGGCGTTATTTTAGTTCACTTGTCGCGCTGCGTTGTAAATCAAATTATTTTCCCCCTAATTACCTAAACACAAAAACAGCTCTTATTATTATATTACATTTTCGCCCCTTCATTACCGTGGCTGTCAAAGTGTCATACAACATTGATGTTGTGTCTAGAAAAACGTTGTCAAAACCCCAGTCGTCTGACGAATCGTTCGTTCCTGTTAAGTGCTGCCCTAACAGTAAGGGATAGCATTCAACATAGCCAGCTATACGTCAATTAATTATAATTTTGCCTGAGGTTGTCCCTATTTTTTAGATTTGTTAAAGATAATTGAATTTCCAATCCAATTACTTCGTGTTTTATCTGAGCGATGTGTCCATATATTCAAGCACACAAGCATGGATGCATTCATTTTGCCACGACGTCTTCCTTTTGTCGCCAAGAGGGAATAATTCAGGGGAAAATCTTATAGGTAAACTTGGAACAAATTGCTAGAAATGTGACGGCGTCAGGATAATAGATTATCAAGGCAATAACTTATCTCCCTTTGAAACATTCTCCCTACAGCAGCCAGCTAAAGAGAGCGTCTATTAACAACATCCCTGCTGTCAGAGCGAGGACCCTTGCTGTCATATTTAACAAGGTAGTCCAAGCAGTAAAATTTCTTGAACAGGTTACAGATTCTAACGATTGAGAGCATGCGACAAGAACACCACTCAGTCACAGCACCCAGACCCGAATTTATAATAACTGCCTAAATGAACCTGATTAATTCAACGTCAAAATTGAAATCTGAAGCTGTAGGCGAAACCTTATTTTCTAACGCATTACAGAAATTAAATTAGATATAAATTATGCCAAAGATATATTTATCCAATTTTCTTTATCGAATTTCAGAAATTAAATGGAATTAATTTAAGGGCTATTTTCTTTTGTTTACCACTGGTCGCAAGCGACTGCGAACACCTGTACTTGATCCTTCCAATCTTTATGCTGCAGTGTGATAATATATACGTTCTTCGTGTCTCTTGTCTACACATATGCACTTCAAAAGACACATTATGATATGAATTTTCAGTTTATTATTGTTATTAGCATATGTTTGTATTTCAATGTATGTATTTACTTACAACCTACCTACCTGCATTCCGACCTACATGAATGCCATCCTATATACCTACCTACCTACCTACCTACCTACCTACCTACCTACCTACCTACCTACCTACCTACCAGTCTGCCTCTGTCTACCAAACTACGAACCTACATAACCACCTACATATCTATCTATCTATCTATCTATCTATCTATCTATCTATCTATCTATCTATCTATCTATCTATCTATCTATCTATCTATCTATCTATCTATCTATCTATCTATCTATCTATCTATCTATCTATCTATCTATCTATCTATCTATCTATCTATCTATCTATCTATCTATCTATCTATCTATCTATCTATCTATCTATCTATCTATCTATCTATCTATCTATCTGTCTATCTGTCTATCTGGCTATCTATCTATCTATCTATCTATCTATCTATCTATCTATCTATCTATCTATCTATCTATCTATCTATCTATCTATCTATCTATCTATCTATCTATCTATCTATCTATCTATCTACCTACCTACCTACCTACCTACCTACCTACCTACCTACCTACCTACCTACCTACCTACCTATCTATCTATCTATCTATCTATCTATCTATCTATCTATCTATCTATCTATCTATCTATCTATCTATCTATCTATCTATCTACCTACCTACCTACCTACCTACCTATCTATCTATCTATCTATCTATCTATCTATCTATCTATCTATCTATCTATCTATCTATCTATCTATCTATCATTCTATATATCTATCTATCTATCTATCTGTCTATTTAACTGTCAGTCTGTTTACCAATTTATCCGTTTCTTCATCCAAATAATCACCTACCAATATCTATATATCAGTCAGTGTGTGGCTATCTGTTTCCGTACTGGTCTGGCTAATAGTTGTATGTTTTAATTTAGGTAATTCAGCGGTTAAAATGGCCGAAGCAAATACGAATTTCCTTAGCGAACAGCATGATTCTATTCCCATCCACCGTACGTGCGGCCAGACAGATGTGCTTCCTAAATACATCCAACTTTTATCTTGTCAGACATTTTCCCTTCAGAATATGAGAATAGAGCTCACAGATTTAGCCAAATTAATAAAATTCTGACCAGTTAGGAACTGCTGAGGCGTTTATGGTTTCCATTATCAAGTCTTTAGAGGAGCGAGCAAGATGGCAAAAGTGACGGTCTCCGCCATTGAGATCAAGTGAGACGTTCGTAATGCCATTAGATATTTCGGGGACCAAAGCCGTTATTAACTTCATCCCGACCATAGAACCCAGCCATTTCTGTGAACTTTGGTTTCTAAGCCATTCAGTGAATAGGAAACAAAGAGACAGGTCTTCTCGTGTTAGCATCGCCGCCAAATTGAATTATCCAACGAGGACGAGGTCGAGGAGGTATGGTTTGAGAGGGACAGTGTGGAGAAAAGAATTTGGCTTGCGGGGAGTGAATTGGGTCTATCTCTGTCGCCGAGAATCCTAATTGGCAAATGTTCAGCTGTGGTGAAAGCCCTTGACAGAGCCTTCTTCAGAACTAGAATCAGCTTAATTAGAATTTGGACTGAGGTGCGAGCCATGAGTTCACCATCGTGCCATTGATAGGTGCTTCATCTCCTCTTCAACTTTTGCCTCCGCCTCACAGTAGGTGCCTGGTCAGGCTGAAAGTACCTGACGCCACTGACCAACCCTGGCAGGTGATAATTGCCCGCCCCGCCCCCAATAGTATATTTTGGTTAAAGTCACGAGCTTAAGGTCAGACGGGAGATGAAGTTTTAAGGTCCAGACTTTTTATCGCAGTCCGGAAGTTAAATTGGTCAGATTCTAAAGTCTGCACGAACTCTGCTGAGATAATTACCCCTTAGGTGTTCATCTGTTGACCACTTACTGTGGTGTTGTACGGTGCGATTTCTTTGACCAGTTCCAAAAGGAGACAATTGGGATGTTAATAGTGCAGCAGTTGACTGCGCCCTTTTTTAATGCAGTCACAACACAATAAACACTTTCACCATTTAGGCTCTTATTTTAAATAATCGTTGATTCGTTTCTGTGAACGGACAGGGCAGAACAATCGTCTATTAAAAGTGGAGACAAATCATAAAAACCGAATACTTTTGTGAAGGGAAGCTTCCCAAGGCGACAGATCAAAGAATTATTTAGAGGAAGAGGTATGTTTACTACACTCCAAAAAAATCCACAAATAATCAACAACGGAAAAAAACGCTAGACACTCCAAAATAGGATCAAACCCGTACTACTTTACACAGCAACATGCCATGAGAAACCTGTGCTTGAGCTCACTGCCAGCTTAGCAATCTAAACAAGTTGCTATCACTTGCATTGTCCTTCGCGCGTGTGTAATTGTGACTATAGCAGATGATTACGAACACAACTTGCAAATAAATAGTTTTTTTTTTATTTTACTTAGTTTTTTTTATATTTTATATGTGTTAAAGAACACGCGTTTACGTCATGTTTGTTTTGTATAGCTCTTGATCCTTGATGAAGACCTCTGGCTAAAAATTGCTTCTTCTAAATTGTTTATTTACTTCGGTTGCTACTTAGTTCATTTGTTGCTTATTTTAATTTTTTTTATTTGTTCAGTTTTTAGTTAGGCTGTTGCTTAGTTACGCTTCACCTACACATCTAACACGTTTACAATCTTGTCTCAAATCCTCCACGCCTACACTCTTGCCACTTACCTTCCACCTATAACAATCTTGTCACAGACCTTCTACTCATACATTCTTGTCACAGACCTTCTACTCCTACACTCTTGTCACTTATCTTCCACGTCTACAATCTTGTCACATATCTTCTACTCCTACAATCATGTCACAGATCTTCTACTCCTACAATCTTGTCACATACATTCAACGTCTACAATCGTGTCACAGCCACCTACAATTTTGTCTCAAATCTTCCACGTCTACAGTCTTGTCAGAAACCTTCTACTCATGCAATCTTGTCACAGACCTTCTACTCTTACAATCTTGTCACAGACCTTCTACTCTTACAATCTTGTCACAGACCTCCTAATCCTACAATCTTGTCACAGACCTTCTACTCTTACAATCTTGTCACAGACCTTCTACTCTTACAATCTTGTCACAGACCTCCTAATCCTACAATCTTGTCACAGACCTTCTACTCTTACAATCTTGTCACAGACCTCCTAATCCTACAATCTTGTCACAGACCTTCTACTCTCACAATCTTGTCACAGACCACCTAATCCTACAATCTTGTCACATACCTTCTACTCCTACAATCTTGTCACAGACCTCCTAATCATACAATCTTGTCACAGACCTTCTACTCCTACACTCTTGTCACTTATCTTCCACGTCTACAATCTTGTCTCAAACCTTCTACTCCTACAACCTTGTCACAGACCTTCTACTCTTACAATCTTGTCACAGACCTCCTAATCCTACAATCTTGTCACAGACTCTCTACTCCTACAATCTTGTCACAGACCTCCTAATCCTACAATCTTGTCACAGACCTTCTACTCCTACAATCTTGTCACAGACCTTCTACTCCTACAATCTTGTCACAGACCTTCTACTCCTACAATCCTGTCACAGACCTTCTACTCCTACAATTTTGTCAAAGACCTTCTACGTCTACAATCTTGTCACTAACCTTCTACTCCTACAATCTTGTCACAGACCTTTCACGTCCACATCTTGTCACAAACCTTCTACGCCTACAATCTTGTATTCTTTTTTTTCACAGGTTTGGTTCCAGAACAGACGAGCAAAATGGCGGAGACAAGAGAAAATCGAATACGGGAAACTTCCTGACGGCTTGTCTATTCCCAACCTGCCGAAGCTATCAACGTCAGTCACACTTGGATCGACGTCATTACCCCTGGATCCATGGCTGACCTCCTCTATCGTGAGCATGGCTGGGGACATAACTTCCTCAACACTTTCTTCATTTCCGTCCTCGGTTATCGGTAGTCCAGCTTCTATGTCCTTTACAGATTATCTCCCCGCAGCCATGACGTCACACTGTGGAAATTTGACGTCACAGCTACACGGGTTGTCCAACATATTTAACCCAATGTCCTCCAAACGAGGCTTGTCCGAGGACAGGCCCGGCACTTGCAGTGACAAGAGCTACAGCATTTCCTCCCTTCGAATTAGAGCGCGGGAACATCTAGAAACTCTTGAACGAAAATTAGATGGCGGTATTCTGTGAATAATTAGTTTACCAGAATCTACTTATAGCATTCTACTTTTCTCTCTAGTGTTTCTTTACTCATACGAAACAAAGAATTACTGACTGTTGAAGGAAATATGAATATTGAAGACATTTTGTCACTGTTTTACATAGAAACATGAGTGGCATTCCTTTGTTTGATCATGTTATATCCTCACAGTTGAAGCATCCTTTTTAAAAAAAAACCGCTCTATTCTCTGAGCGCATTGGAGGTGCTTAAATAATATGTGATGAGAATAGAGGAAGCAAAGAATAGATCAACAGTACGTCACTGTCAGCAATGAACAGCATACTATCAAGTAATTTTATGAAGAACTAGATAAGCTGCAACAAAGCAAACAAAAAGTGGACATCGAAAATAAATTCTACAAAAGAAATGTAACAGAAACATATATATCAATCGAGACAATTCAAGAAGGAAATTATAATCTGTAGATTATATTAATGTTTAAACGCACAGACTGTAACAATATGCGGGACGTGAACCAACAATCAGTGACAGGAAAGTTGTGTTCTAATATATTGTTAAACACAATTAAAAAGGGAAGGTATGAGACATGTTGAGAAGTGCCAGTAGGATTTCCACCAAATTGCTCATGCATCGATCGTTTACTCACCAATCACGGACGGGTCACTAAAAATGTGTTCTCCATTTGTTAACAATTTCATGGACTTAAATGAGTATCTGACAGCCAGAACCGAGCCAGACTTACATGAGTATCTGACAGCCAGAACCGAGCCAGACTTACATGAGTATCTGACAGCCAGAACCGAGCCACTTCTTGTATCATCTGTCAAATATAAAGCTTAGGGCACGTTTAGTTTCAAGTTCTTTTTTTTTTCACATGACCTCTCAATAATGGGTACATCAAACAATCGGAAAGGGAATTCTTTGTAGAAACGTGGTAAAAGAAAAAGATTGGCGTCACTGTTTGTTTGAATGAGCAATGGGTAGAGATTTAAAGTTCTATACAATCGAGCATAAGACAGAGCGAAAAAAGAAAATTAGATTAAAATTGTTATCAGAAAATCTATCCTTGATCTTCGTCTTCTTCTTTCCTTCCTCATTTGTCTTTCAGTATTGATAGGAGACATAATTTACGGTCTTTTACTCTTTTGTTAGCCTCTGCTGCTGCTATGTTTCCTAGTGCTTCTAATGTTCCACCAATTCATCTTTTTTCGTGGTTGGTCCTTGGGTCTGGTATACTCGTAACATTTATTGAAGGCTCGTTTGTGTTATGTTTTGGTTTTTCTGTCTTATCACGTGGCTAAACCAATTTATCTGTTGTTTTGACTTTATGTATTCAATGGCAGAAAATACTTCTAGTCTTTTTCTCAGTTCTTCTTTCCATTTGAGAGTATAAGAAAAAAAACAAACAGAAGAAACTACTTAAACACAACTTCTCCATAGTGGCTGTAATACAATACGTTATCTAGATCATGAGTCCACGTAATGATTAGAGAAGAGACTTAATTATAAAACAAATATCTGTGAAAACCGATGTGCTTTAGAAAGTTTTTTCAAGTAAAATGACATAGTACGCGTGAGGAGACGAGCCAGAGACAAACTTTACATGGAAGTGCGGATAGACTTACATAAGACATATACCTAGGATGAAATCAAATATAGCCCCCTATTTTCAATAACTCAGTCTGCCACTAGGAGATACAAAAAGCTGAAGGAGATTTAACTGGACTCGAGGCAGAATCGTCAACAACAGTCAAGGCATAGTTTTGGATTTCATAAATAGATACGAGAAGCAAGATCTGGCAGTAGTAGTACAACGTCCCAGACACAAAGCAATGGTTACTGTCCATTTACATTGCCTCTGGCCAAATTGTAACATCATTCATTTATTGGGTGCCGTCTCCACACCGAAGGTTGGCAACCTTTGAGCGTCATTTTTACTCTTTTTCTTGTCGTGATGATGCGTGTTGTCGTAGATTCATGGAAACATAGCGATGATGAATTTTAGTCAAACGTGGCACGAGTGAAGGGTTCAAACTCAAACGACGCGTGCGTCTAGCCAGCGGGCTATTAAAACCTTTCGTATAATCAATATTCAACACTTTCACCATCTCTTGAATAAACATCAATGAGACTGCACCGTATGCTGCAAGGATGTTCTGTTTACGAATTAAGTGATCAGCCAATAGACAATAAACTAAGGGTTCGAACTATATAATGTACACACAAATCTGTACTATTATCATTTTATGTTTTACTGTCAGTTTCGTAGAATATTTTCTGTAATTTAAATGCAGTGTGGTTTCGTTTTGTGTTACGCTCATGTTTGTGACCATGTAAAACTGTTTCTTCCAAATAAGAAATGAAAACTTCCTAATGTGTGTTGAATAAGAAGACATTTTGTTTTAATGCATTACCAAGGCCTTCAAGTTTACAATTTTGTCTTTACTCTCTATAACTACAAAGGAAAGATGATGTTGCTCATTGGTTACAAGTTCATAAAGCAAGGAACAAAAACACGCATAAAAGTAATTGAAGTTGATCAACATTTTAAAATAGATCAGCTGTAACTAATACCCTCATTAATTGGCATTCATATAGCAAACAGGTGTAACTAATGCCTTCATTAATTGCCATTCAAATAACAAACAGATGTAACTAATGCCCTCATTAATTTACATTTAAATATCAAACAGATATAACTAATCTCTTCATTAATTGACATTAAAATAACATACAGATGTAACTAATCTCCTCATTAATTGACATCCAAAGTCTCAAATCAGAATGGTGAACTAATGTTTAATTATTTTTTTCTCCTAATTACACTTGATGTTCTTAATGACATCGATGCCCTGAGTAAATGATCCTCCCAATAAATAAAATAATGATTTTCTAAACAACCACACACCAGCAGAGGATATTCAAAGGAGGCAACGGAAGCTACGACACTTCTAATACACTATCACAAGACAACACAAACACATTCCATCTCACTTAGTAAAGTGTCAGTGTTCAACCAGCCACGGTAATCCCAAGTATAGCCGCAATAGTAGTAGTAGCCTTCGTCAGTCATAGTTGACTATAGTAGCCTCCGTCAGTCATAGTTGACTATAGTAGCCTCCGTCAGTCATAGTTGAAAATAGTAGCCTCCGTTAGTCATAGTTGACTATAGTAGCCTCCGTCAGTCATAGTTGACTATAGTAGCCTCCGTCAGTCATGGTTGACTATAGTAGCCTCCGTCAGTCATAGTTGACTATAGTAGCCTCCGTCAGTCATAGGTGACTATAGTAGCCTCCGTCAGTTATAGTTGACTATAGTAGCCTCCGTCAGTCATAGTTGACTATAGTAGCCTCCGTTAGTCATAGTTGACTATAGTAGCCTCCGTCAGTCATAGTTGACTATAGTAGCCTCCGTCAGTCATGGTTGACTATAGTAGCCTCCGTCAGTCATAGTTGACTATAGTAGCCTCCGTCAGTCATAGGTGACTATAGTAGCCTCCGTCAGTCATAGTTGACTATAGTAGCCTCCGTCAGTCATAGTTGACTATAGTAGCCTCCGTCAGTCATAGTTGACTATAGTAGCCTCCGTCAGTCATAGTTGACTATAGTAGCCTCCGTCAGTCATAGTTGACTATAGTAGCCCCGTCAGTCATAGGTGACTAGATTTTTCAGCGTCCCTAGAAATGTTATTTTTTTCTTTTCTTTTCTTTCGTCGTATATTCTTTCTCTATGCATCTGTCTGCTTCTTGTTTGAGGTGAACCTTTAGTGTGTGTTTCCAGAGATTGTGGTCTGCAGCTTTGCCTTCCCATGCTGCCGGGTTTATGTTCAGAGTCTTCATGTCGCGTTTACACACATCTACAAATCGAAGTTTTGGGCGCCCCCTAGTTAATTTACCATCTGCCAGTTGTCCGTAGAGTTTATCTTTCGGTATGCAGCCATCTTTCATACGGTGTACATGGCCAAAGTTCCTGTGTGTTACCGGGGCCTCATTATGAGGGAAATAAAGAATAGTGACACTGTGACCTTCCAGGCATGTCGTAAAAGGCGACTAAGGAGATTGATCGATGGCATGACAAGCTTTCATTGTAAAAAGTATTGTTATGGAAACAGAGCCATAGATTTTAAAAGCAGTGATCTCAGCAATATGTGTCACTTTGGCACACAAGGTTTCTGTTTTTGAGATTGTGGTTCTGCCCTATGTGCCGTCTTCGGCTCGAAAGGACAATAGATAGACATGGCCAAGCCAGCTTAACCAACAGCCGTAATAGAGAGCAAGAAATTCAAGCCGTTACTAATAAATAGGCTTCAATGTCTATGGAGATCAAAAATAGTGTAACAGTACAACATCTATCGACCTTATAATGTGTATGAAAACTTGGTGAGCCTCTACTATAATCAGCTCTTCGTTACCATGACAATAGTAGAACGACTAATAAGGTGGCGTTTTATTTCCTCATAATTAATAATATTAAAAAAAACACTTTGATAAATCTGTGAGATGTTAATTAACAGCAAAAATGTTTCATTCATAACTTGCAATTTAAGTAACTAAGACATTATGGTGTCATTATAATAATTTGCTCAAACGCCACAAGTGGATATCAAAATAGGAGGAATAGACCTGGAGACAGGTCAGAACTACAAATACCTTGGACATACTATGTTAAAAGACACAACAGCCTACTAAAAGTAATCCTGGATGTGAAAATACAAGGTAAAAGAGGCAGAGGCAGACCAAGACTAACATGGATGAGTAATATCAAGAGTTGGACAAACCAGCCTATGATAACCTGTACCATCAAAGCAAGATACAGAGCAGAATGGCGCTCCATGGTAGCCAACCTTCGTTGCGGAGATGGCCCTCGATGATGATGATAATTTATGTATATGATAAATGAAGGATTTGTTATATATAACTTAAGTTGCAGTCATCTTTATGTCGCAAATTATCAGGTAAAGGTCAAGTACGACACTTGAATCAGCCTCTTAGCACGCGAATTTCCACCCATATGTGCTCGGCCGCTTATCCAGAAGTGCTCGGAGACTTCTGGATAGTGTCGCTTCAAGCATTGAAACTCACCACGCGAGGCGGCATTCATCACCTTCCCAGAATGCTATCCCGGTTCCCATTTTTGCCAGTGATGGGTCAACCGCGGGGGTATTTTTTTCCAACCAGGAGTACAACTCACACTGCATGCAGCAGGAATTGAACACGTGTTGTCCGAACATCGGTAGTCCAGTGGGGTGGTTTTCCCAACTATGCTTCCGAGGCTCCTATCAGGTTAAAATGTTAACCTAAAAGATTACCTCACATTCTGGTCTCCTCATGTTTCGGAACTATCGTCCACCTCTTCCATACATACAAACATGCACACACACTCCATATATCCTATATAACTAACACTGGATGTTATATAAATAGTAGGTATTGACAACGTTCGCCTCTACCACACACAAACACACACGCACACACACACACATCACACGATATATCCTGTATAACTGACATTGGATGTCATATAAACAGTTAGTACTGTATAGTGTCAATAAATTGCATTTATACGCTGGAAAGCACGACATCATCTTTTCAATAAACGGCATTCTATGTCCATAATGAACATCATTCAATATCGCGAATAAAGAATGTTCAGTGTTTCTTAAACGTTATTTACTATCTCAATGAATTATTTGTGCAAATGTCTTGAAATAGTTTGCAATATTTTGAAACAAAAGGTAGTCGCGATAGCTCAGTGGTTAGTGAACTGGACTACAAAGGACAAGGGGTAGGGTTCGATCCCAACCGACGGCTTCCGGGTTCACCCAGCCTTTAATGGGTACCGGATTTTTTTCTGGAAAAGTAAAGCGGCACGGGCGTAATACCGACCACATTACCCCATAAATCATGTGCCGAAGGTCTGTAAAATTGATGGTCACTAACACCATATTCTCTATACGTCACTTGGCGTGACGGGGGTACTTTACTTCTTTTTTTACTTTTTATTTTGAAACAAAACTATCTTTCATGACTCCAACTCTATTTTCCCACAGAATAAAGGAAATTACATTTATCAAGTAAAGAATATCAAATGTTATCATTAATTAAACTTATTTGCCTCGGTAACTATACTTCAATGATAGAAATATCGAGAACATTTCTACAATATCCTTAATAAAATGAATAGCATGTAGAGTCTCCAGGAAAAGAAATCGAACTCATGTATCCAATCAACGATAAATCAAATAAGTTTATTGATAGCACGTCTCTTATTGATCTCTGGAAGAAGATGGTTGTGGCGCTTGGCACTTTCAGATCGGTCGTTTCTGGTATGTGTTCTTTATTTCTTTCTTTCTTTCTTTTTTGTCTTTCTTTCATGTCATGCTTTCTTTTTTTTTCTTTTTTTCTTTCTTTCTTTCTTTCTTGTCATGGTTTCTTTCTGTCTTTGTTTGTTTGTTTCTTTATTTCTTGTCATGCTTTCATTCTTTCTTTCTTTCTTGTCATGCCTTATTACGTTATTTCTTTCTTGTCATGCTTTCTTTCTTTATTGCCATGCTTTCGTTATTTCTTTTTCTCGTTTTCTTTCTTTCTTTCTTCCTTGTCATGCTTTCTTTCTTTTATTTTTTTCTTTCTTTCTTATTTTGTCTTGCTTTCTTTCTTTTTCTTTTTCTTTCTTTTTTTTTCATTTTTTTCTATCTTTCTTTTAACTTGCAGTACCAACAGTCGTTCAGTGGCAGGCTGAAACTTTTATCACTAACATGCAACCATACGTCAGGGTTGATACAAAAGTGTTAAATGACAGTTCTAATGTGTCTTTGAATCTTCTCTTCTGTTCACACTCTGCCTATTTTTAATTGACCGTATCTTAAAATAACACGTACAGTTATGTAATGATGAATTGAGGGGAAAGTAGGAAGAAGTAACAAAGATAAAGAGAAACAGAAAATGACATACATTTATGTAATGATGAATTGGGGAAAAGTAGTAAGAAACACACAACTAGAGGGAAATAGAAACTAACACCAGACAGTTTGAGAGAATAGTTTGATGGAAAGTTGTAGAGAGACATGATCGCCAATGCTAGCAGAAACGGTAATTTATGGGATGCTGAAGATCTATATACAACCATGTATCTAAATACTAGAACAAAGACACGCTGAGCTCAAATAGAAACTAAATTAGCACTAGTGGTTTTGTTTTGTTCTTTTCTTTCTTTAAACGAACAACAAGACCATCTCTGCAACTTTTACACCAGCCATCAAAAACTGATTCAGATATTTAACTGAAAGTTCAGATATTTAACTGAAAGTTCAGATATTTAACTTAAAGTTCAGATATTTAACTTCAACTGAAAGTTCAGATATTTAACTTAAAGTTCAGATATTTAAATTCAACTGAAAGTTCAGATATTTAACTTAAAGTTCAGATATTTAAATTCAACTGAAAGTTCAGATATTTAACTTAAAGTTCAGATATTTAAATTCAACTGAAAGTTCGGATGTTTAACTTCAACTGAAACGTCAGATATTTAACTTAAACTTCAGATATTTAACTTAAAGTTCAGATATTTAACTTCAACTGAGAGTTCAGATATTCAACTTAAAGTTCAGATATTCAACTTGAAGTTCAGATATTTAACTTAAACTTCAGATATTTAACTTAAAGTTCAGATACTTAACTTCAACTGAAAGTTGAGATATTCCACTTAAAGTTCATATATTTAACTTGAACTGAAAGTTCAGATATTCAACTTAAAGTCCAGATATTTAACTTGAACTTAAAGTTCAGATATTTAACTTAATGTTCAGATATTTAACTTAAAGTTCAGATATTTAACTTAAAGTTCAGATATTTAACTTCAACTGAAAGTTCAGATGTTCAACTTCAACTTAAAGTTCAGATATTTAACTTAAAGTTCAGATATTTAACTTCAACTGAAAGTTCAGATATTCAACTTCAACTTAAAGTTCAGATATTTAACTTCAACTGAATAGTCAGATATTCAAATTCAACGTAAAGTTCAGATATTTAACTTGAACTGAAAGTTCAGATATATATAACTTAAAGTTCAGATATTTAACTTCAACTGAAAGTTCAGATATTTAACTTGAAATGAAAGTTCAAATATTCAACTTATAGTTCATATATTTAACTTAAAGTTCAGATATTTAACTTAAAGTTCAGATACTTAACGTCAACTGAAAGTTGAGATATTCAACTTAAAGTTCATATATTTAACTTGAACTGAAAGTTCAGATATTCAACTTAAAGTCCAGATATTTAACTTGAACTTAAAGTTCACTTATTTAACTTAAAGTTCAGATATTTAACTGAAAGTTCAGATATTTGATTTAAAGTTCAGATATTTAACTGAAAGTTCAGATATTTAACTTAAAGTTCAGATATTTAACTGAAAGTTCAGATATTTAACTTAAAGTTCAGATATTTAACTTAAACTTCAGATATTTAACTTAAAGTTCAGATATTTAACTTCAACTGAAAGTTCAGATATTCAACTTAAAGTTCAGATATTTAACTTAAAGTTCAGATATTCAACTTAAAGTTCAGATATTCAACTTAAAGTTGAGATATTCTACTTAAAGTTCAGATATTTAACTTCAACTGAAAGTTCAGACATTCAATTTAAAGTTCAGATATTCAACTTAAAGTTCAGATATTTAACTTAAAGTTCAGATATTTAACTTAAAGTTCAGATATTTAACTTAATGTTCAGATATTTAACTTAAAGTTCAGATATTTAATTTCAACCGAAAGTTCAGATGTTCAACTTCAACTGAAAGTTCAGATATTTAACTTCAACTGAATAGTCAGATATTCAACTTCAACGTAAAGTTCAGATATTTAACTTGAACTGAAAGTTCAAATATATATAACTTAAAGTTCAGATATTTAACTTCAACTGAAAGTTCAGATATTTAACTTGAAATGAAAGTTCAAATATTCAACTTATAGTTCATATATTTAACTTAAAGTTCAGATATTTAACTTAAAGTTCAGATACTTAACGTCAACTGAAAGTTGAGATATTCAACTTCAACTGAAAGTTCAGATATTTAACTTCAACTGAATAGTCAGATATTCAACTTCAACGTAAAGTTCAGATATTTAACTTGAACTGAAAGTTCAAATATATATAACTTAAAGTTCAGATATTTAACTTCAACTGAAAGTTCAGATATTTAACTTGAAATGAAAGTTCAAATATTCAACATATAGTTCATATATTTAACTTAAAGTTCAGATATTTAACTTAAAGTTCAGATACTTAACGTCAACTGAAAGTTGAGATATTCAACTTAAAGTTCATATATTTAACTTGAACTGAAAGTTCAGATATTCAACTTAAAGTCCAGATATTTAACTTGAACTTAAAGTTCAGATATTTAACTTAAAGTTCAGATATTTAACTTAAAGTTCAGATATTTAACTTAAAGTTCAGATATTTAACTGAAAGTTTAGATATTTAACTTAAAGTTCAAATATTTAACTGAAATTTCGGATATTTAACTTAAAGTTCAGATATTTAACTTAAAGTTCAGATATTTAACTGAAATTTCGGATATTTAACTTAAAGTTCAGATATTTAACTTAAAGTTCAGATATTTAACTGAAATTTCGGATATTTAACTTAAAGTTCAGATATTTAACTTAAAGTTCAGATATTTAACTGAAATTTCAGATATTTAACTGAAAGTTTAGATATTTAACTTAAACTTCAGATATTTAAATTAAAGTTCAGATATTTAACTTCAACTGAAAGTTCAGATATTCAACTTAAAGTTTAGATATTTAACTTAAAGTTCAGATATTCAATTTAAAGTTCAGATATTCAACTTAAAGTTCAGATATTTAACTTAAAGTTCAGATATTCTACTTAAAGTTCAGATATTTAACTTCAACTGAAAGTTCAGACATTCAACTTAAAGTTCAGATATTCAACTTAAAGTTCAGATATTTAACTTAAAGTTCAGATATTTAACTTAAAGTTCAGATATTTAACTTAAAGTTCAGATATTTAACTTAATGTTCAGATATTTAACTTAAAGTTCAGATATTTAATTTCAACCGAAAGTTCAGATGTTCAACTTCAACTGAAAGTTCAGATATTTAACTTCAACTGAATAGTCAGATATTTAACTTCAACGTAAAGTTCAGATATTTAACTTGAAATGAAAGTTCAAATATTCAACTTATAGTTCATATATTTAACTTAAAGTTCAGATATTTAACTTAAAGTTCAGATACTTAACTTCAACTGAAAGTTGAGATATTCAACTTAAAGTTCATATATTTAACTTGAACTGAAAGTTCAGATATTCAACTTAAAGTCCAGATATGTAACTTGAACTTAAAGTTCAGATATTTAACTTAAAGTTCAGATATTTAACTGAAGGTTCAGATATTTGATTTAAAGTTCAGATATTTAACTGAAAGTTCAGATATTTAACTTAAAGTTCAGATATTTAACTGAAAGTTCAGATATTTAACTTAAAGTTCAGATATTTAACTGAAAGTTCAGATATTTAACTTAAACTTCAGATATTTAACTTAAAGTTCAGATATTTAACTTAAAGTTCAGATACTTAACTTCAACTGAAAGTTGAGATATTCAACTTAAAGTTCATATATTTAACTTGAACTGAAAGTTCAGATATTCAACTTAAAGTCAAGGTATTAGCAAACATATCGGAATACAAGGTAACAGCAAACATATCGGAATACAAGGTAACAGCAAACATATCGGAATACAAGGTAACAGCAAACATATCGGAATACAAGGCGATAATGGCCAACTACAATTACATTGGACATTTATATAACCACAAAGTTGTTGGAAATAGTGACAGTGATTAGCGGTGCACAGAATTGCTGGGTCTAGTCTTCAAACACGTTAGACTTAACGTCAACTTTTGCCATTTATTAACGATTAAATTTAATTATAGTATTAATTACTTAACGCAACGTTAATCAATATTTAAAATGAGAAACAAAAGTTATATATCCAACACAAAGAAATAAAATAGACTCAACCCGGTTTAATTTAGTTTTTTTTCTTGAGTGAATTCGATGCTCACTGTGGACTCTTAAGTCGTGTCTATAGTCTCTGAGTGTCCCACACAAACGAATGTCCATGTTGAGCTGGTATCCATGATCCAGAGAGTGTCTTCATTTAGTGTCCAACACACAAGGAACCGCATTGCCAAATCTGACCAGATTGTGCTCAACGGAAGCAGTAACTATAGGGCAACCATTACGACACGGCAACGTGACTGTCAAGGCCATCACGACACAGCCACGTGACTGTCAAGGCCATCACGACACGGCCACGTGATTGTCACGGCCATCACGACACGGCAACGTGACTGTCAAGGCCATCACGACATGGCAACGTGACTGTCAAGGCCATCACGACACGGCAACGTGAGTGTCACGGCCATCACGACACGGCAACGGGACTGTCACGACCATCACGACACTGCAACCGGACTGTCACGACCATCACGACACGGCAACGGAACTGTCACGACCATCACGACACTGCAACGGGACTGTCATGACCATCACGACACTGCAACGGGACTGTCATGACCATCACGACACTGCAACGGGACTGTCACGACCATCACGACACTGCAACGGGACTGTCACGACCATCACGACACTGCAACAGAACTGTCACGACCATCACGACACGGCAACGGGACTGTCACGACCATCACGACACTGCAACGGGACTGTCACGACCATCACGACACGGCAATTGGACCGTCACGACCATCACGACACTGCAACGGGACTGTCACGACCATTACGACACTGCTACGGGACTGTCACGACCATCACGACACTGCAACGGGACTGTCACGACCATCACGACACTGCAACAGGATCGTCATGACCATCACGACACGACAACGTTACTGTCACGACCATCACGACACGGCAATTGGACCGTCACGTCCATCACACACGGCAACGGGACCGTCACGTCCATCACACTCGGCAATGGGACCGTCACAACCATCACGACACGGCTACGGGAACATCTGACCTCACGAACTTAAGACAACCTATAAGGGTTTTCTTACCTGGACGCGGTGGATTGTAGCAAAGTAAAACTATTTCTTTAGTAGAAAACGCTCCAAGTACCCAAAGAGAATATAACCCGTGCAAGTAAAAGCTGCACTCAAAGCTCTCTACACTGAAAAGGACACACCGGAATACAAACCACTGATGCATTGCAATTACTATCGAGCGAGAACAAGGCTAGAAAAGAACAGTGAATCAATTCAGAGGAAGAGGTATGTTTACAGCACTCGGAAAAATGACAAATAATCAACAACAGAAAAAAATATGGACCAAGGCAGGATCGAACCCGTACTCAGTGGCACAGCGCCTTGCCACGAAAAGTAAAACGCTTAGGAACTCTGCCACTCAGCTAACTAAAAAATTAGCTTCGTAGGCAAAGTCCTTTCGCGAAGGCTTTCCTATGACTATAGCATAAGGCTGCGATCACAGCTCGGAAATATTTTTTCCTGTTAAGACAAGTATCTCCCGGATAGGGTAGGGCTGAATACTTGCGTTGCAGACAAACATTTAGGACGAAACAGCACGAATAGTAGTTTCCAGTGGTTTAGACTGGAGACAAATAATAATAAATGAATATTATTATAGAGGGAAACTTCCGAGGCGATAATCAGTGAATCAATTCAGAGGAAGAGGTATGTTTATAGCACTCGGAAAAATGACAAATAATCAACAACAGAAAAAAACATGGACCAAGGCAGGATCGAACCCGTCAAAAGCATAGACAGGGTGGGCCCAACTGCGCTGTATCTACCTTCGAGAAGGTAAACTCCAGCGTCAAACCAAGATCATATCGAGTTGTGTCAGCCACAGCGCATGTTTAATAGAAAAATCAGGATACACGGGCACATGCCTGTACTTACCATGTGACTAGCTCACCTTGTGCCGTGGTGTTGTTTTTACCGCCATCACGGTACAGGACTAAGATGTGTAACCTAACCTGGAGTTGTATTATGATCAGCGACCCGAGTTTGTGATGATGTTATTTTAAAAACAAATCATCATTATGTGCCATAAAGGTTGCGGTAGGCGATCGTATCCTTATATATTTTGTATCAACAGTACATCGTGTCAATTCTGTTGTTGACTGTTTTCTGTGACATGACACCAAGCTATCTAGTAACTTCACTCTTTCTAGTCCGCGATCTCTCTTTCCCTGTATTTTGCCAGTTGTAACCAAGTATTCCAGCTTTATCCTTCTCATGATGTGTCGAGAAATTTAGATTTTTTTTCTTTCTGATATTTTTGTACGAGCACCCTTTTTATGTTAGTCTCATTGAGACTGTTCTCGTTGGTCTTTTTACTTGTCCAGGGAACTTTCAACATTTTTTTTCTGAGAAATGCCATCTTCGTGGCCTCTAATTATCTTTTATTTATTTGTCAACTGTCCATGATTCACTTCCATACGTCAGAATTGCCTCTATGTAGCACCGATGAACTCTCTGTCGTACTTCTATTGGCATAGTTTTGTTGAGCAAGACGTTTTTCATTTTCTGAAGTGCTCTTTTGGCCTAAGCTCTTAAACTTTCTATTCCTGTGGTGCAATTTCCATGAAAGATTCCACCATGGGGCTAAGAAACAACGAAAAGCTTCAAGAACTGGCAGCAAATCGTCAATCGTGGCGATCTTCCGCCTTATGTGTCGGCCCAAGATGAAAATAAATGAAAAGTGAGTGAATCTTCCATCAGATGTTATTATTATACACAAATATTTGAAGTTTTACACTTGTACCCTTCACATTTCATTGTCTCATGAAGTGCCTGCGTCATTTGTCAGTATCCGCACACACAATTTCGCAAAATAAGTAGTGGGATTGCAAACTGAACTGAGATTTATATAAAGAAAACGTAAGTGAGCTTATTGAGAACAGTGGGACGCTGGATTTGGCACTTGTTTCGTTATTTAATGATTACTTACTTACTAACCGTAGCAGATGTACCGTATGATCATCATAATGACAATGATGGCCGAAGCGCAATATTGAAATAAAGTAACAACAGTACACTGAGCAGAGAAGGAAATGTTCAATCTGTAAATAGACCAGCGTAATACCGTATCATGAAATCAACTCACAGCACTTGCACATTTGTTATAATGGAAATATTTTATTTACAGAAATTATTTGCGTAAATCATACACATTTTAGTTTTGAAGTCTTTAGTTAATAATAGTTATATTTTGTATTTCAGCAATTCATCTGTTGATGTCTTTTATCTAGGCTGATCATATTTCTTTGAGACAACATGGAACAATGAAATAGTAAAAACGGAACGGACTGGGTATATGTTATATTATTTATTATTTAATAAGTAAGATAGAAAAATAAATGTTAAATGAAATAGCATTTTGAATTTACCATTATTCTTCTAAAGGCCGCAGAAATGGGATTTCTTTGAAAAATTTTGAAAGTTCCTTGGACAGCTAAAAAAAAAACCAGTGAGGAAAATATCAGAGGCCAACACAAAAAGGAATCTCATAAAAAACATAAGAAAGAAACAATCAACATATTTCGAGCACATCATGAGAAGAGGAAAGTTGGAATACTTGGTTACTACTGAAAAAATACAGAGTAATAGAGGTCGAGGACGAAGATATTGAATAGCTTGGTGTGATGGCAAGGAAAACAGCTAACAGCAGAACTGATACTATGCACTGTGCACAGAAGATTGTGGAAGGACATGATCGCCTACGTCAACCGGTATGGCATATGATGATTATTATTCTTCAGCGGAAGAAATAATACATTATTTAAGTAGGCGCAGACAGAGCGGAGCTTCAATACAGTCGGGCCATGAATGCTTCATGAAGCTAAAACTGTATAGGTCGTTACATGTAAACAGAGGTTGATTGGATATATGGATAAAGCTGACAAAGGATCGTTAGCTCGAAAATTGGGAAGTGACGTACAATAAGCTGCAAGTGGCTTCAGTGCTGCAGTTGCTATCAGTTTCACTAACACCATCTCATCTTAACATAAACGGGCTGATGTTTATAACTAAAGTCAGTTTTCCTCGAAACATTTAAGTTTTCAATGACTTTGATATTAGTTGTCACCGCCTCTGGTTCAATGGATATCATCATTTTGGCATATCGCTTACCTTCCATGTGAAATCATTTCTCCTTTTAGTGAATTTCAATTCATTCTGCAGGTGGAAATTAAAACTAAATTCTCGCAAAATTGACGTTGTAGGGAGAGACTTAAAAGCTTACAGAAATAAGACACAAAACAGTTTTTTTTTTTTTTATAGGAAATACCAATGTCGTTTTATTAAATACAGGAATCGACATTTTTATTAAAAACCTGACAAAACTGACATTTCTATTAAAACAAGTTAGGCCGGAAAATATAAAAAAAGGTACTGTGGCGTTAAAAACGGTACCTATAACCAGCCCAGTGTTACCTAAATATATTATATCATCTCGTGTGATGTCATATTGTTTTTGTCACGTGACGGTATTGTAAAATCGGAATGACGTCAGTATCACGTTGAGTGTGTGAGTATGAAATTTAACATTTAAGTGAAAAATGTTTTTACAAATTTTGAAAATAAGGGAAACAATAATTGTAATGGCTGGCCCACCTAACAGGACAGAAAAAAGTAAATGCAACCTCCACAGCTGACAACGAACGTTGCGACAACTGACCGATAGATGTTCTAAAACAAATTTGAATATATTGGCAACACTTTGAAAGGTGGAAACTGAAGAAGCAACCCAAAATGTATATCAACGCAGACTATCTTTCCCCTCCCAGCTGAAAAGCAAATGAGAAAAATATAATGATGATGATAATAATGATGATAATGATAAGGAATGAAGAAGAAAAAAGAAGAAGATGAAGATATGGAAGAAATGTATGTAACGCGTTAATCTAACAAGAACAAGGGCAGTGAAATCGTTCATAACAATTTCTTCATTTATTTTCTTGGTTATGTCCCTTACAGCCGTTTCGGTGGTGAGATTTTGTAAAGACGTCTACACTTTCTGTTCGAGTCCGTTCATAAGTTCATGAAAACGTTTGCTTTCGATTTGGGTGAATACTACCTGTTAGATCGCAATGATTTTTTGCATACAGCCTTAGAATAACCATGTCCCAAAAATATTGCTTTACTTTATTTCAAGTAATGCAAAAGACTTTACACATGGGCTAATTCCGTTGACCTTTTAAGACATTGCAATTAAATTGATTCAAATTTGAGATTTTTACAGTAAACATGTTAATTTCCAGCGAAATTTTTTTTCAGAGGCGTATCAACATAATGCTTTTATAAATCAAATAATTGTGTGTGTAGATTGAGCCTGTTGCGTCGTAAACGTGACTCTAAATTGCTACAGTTACTCCAGCTCTTCGGTCATCATTAGATCCCAGAGTCTTCTAAATGTACCCCAAAGTTGAATGATGGTTGTTGGACGCATTTTGATGTGGAAATATATTTGTTGTCATTGTACATACACTTAACCATTTGCTCAACATTGTACATACACTTAACTATTTGCTCAACATTGTACATACACTTAACCATTTGCTCAACATTGTACATACACTTAACTATTTGCTCAACATTGTACATACACTTAACCATTAGCTCAACATTGTACATACACTTAACCATTTGCTCAACATTGTACATACACTTAACCATTTGCTCAACATTGTACATACACTTAACCATTTGCTCAACATTGTACATACACTTAACCATTTGCTCAACCTTGTACATACACTTAACCATTTGCTCAACATTGTACATACACTTAACCATTTGCTCAACATTGTACATACACTTAACCATTTGCTCAACCTTGTACATACACTTAACAATTAGCTCAACATTGTACATACACTTAACCATTTGCTCAACATAGGCTTAATGATCGCAGTCTGTCAACAAAATATTGTTTTCATCATTCCAAATCAGACGATTCCAAGAAGTTGGTAATGGTTAATGGCTGGACAAATTATAATCCATCTCGTTGCCTGTACTCGTCTTCCACCCGGAGGACATGCGCAACACACTATCAGAACTGAATGTCTATTCTTAAGAGGGACTCACGTGTAAGGACTCCAACATCACACATTTTAAACGTCCTGTTCTGTTCTGCAAATTTCCCTTTGACTTTAATTAAGCTTGATCGGATTGAGGTGCGCATTATATGCACGCAGTCGCAGAGAAGTGTGGCCATATTCCTGCATGCTTTGCCAATATAATACACAATTTTCTCATTTGTATTCCTCACAAGCTGCAAAAACATGGGTTTTAAATATT
Organism: Megaustenia siamemsis; assembly: GCA_032433765.1. Taxonomy (NCBI): domain Eukaryota; kingdom Metazoa; phylum Mollusca; class Gastropoda; order Stylommatophora; family Ariophantidae; genus Megaustenia; species Megaustenia siamemsis. Next base: position 14,991,926 of record JAVIAB010000092.1, on the reverse strand, counting down.
GTGTCGTCGAATTTGAAATTTTCATTAGCAAGTCATGTCCTAATTTTATCTTTTGTATTTGATGCTATTGGTACTTTTATTTCGCTGACACAACATTGTGATAAGATGCGTTACCCATTATTAGACATGAAGGTCTATCCAGGATTGGAAGAAGAATATTCGCTATCCAATTCCTGAAAATGTGTCCATCCGTTTCTATGTGGTAGTCCCTATCGTCGAAACTTTTTTTTTATTGGAATATAAGTCTAACGTCATGGACAAAGCCGTTTTCCCTGCTGCCAGCATTAGTTTGTATGAAGCGCTTGCCTCTGCTGTTGGGAATTGTTATTTTCTGTTCACTACTGAGTGTCATTCTTCAGCATAGGTATGGTGAGCGTTGATCCAGGATTCGTCCAAATATACACTACCATAGCCTTGACGCCGCCGCTCACGGATCTGCCCCAGGTATTTGCTAGGGACAGCAATCAAATGTGGTCTTTCACAAATAATATTCCTGCCGCCTTTTGTTGTCCTGAATGTGAAGCCGGCAGCTCGTACAATTTTCCATGGAGTACTCAAAGAAATGTAAATACTACAGTCTGCATGCAATATTAAATTCAATTTCCTGAGAGTAAGAAGAATATTTGAAACAAATATTAAAAATATCTCCCTTTATACGATATCAACGTCATAATCGTCAGCTTTCCTTTTCCGTCCTTGTTTGATGACATGAGTGCACTTTGACTCTTGTTTAACCCAACGGGAAAATGATTATCTTTCGAGTCCAATTGTCAATTGCGTTCGTCTCTCTGGATCATGAATATCGCAATATAAATGGTCCATCTTCGTTTCCCTGGAGAAGTGTTGGGATAGTAAAACGGTAACCTTCTGCATATTTATTTATTTACATTTCAAGCACATTATGATGTCGATACAAATGTCAGTTTTTAGAAGCCAACATTATTCGCGATAATTGTACAATAATAACTGGATAGGCCTTTAACATGAACTGTTGGGTCATACTATTATTTGTTTGCCAGTTTCAACTGAAAGTCGAAGTGGTGCACGGGAAAAACAATAATTTGTATTTCCTCGGCCAATTTCAATGTCAAACCTTCTATTTTTAGAACAACATGACTAAGCACTGTTGATCTGCTAATATTAAGCCTAATTCCGTCATGTTGGTTTTAATTTAGTATAAAGAAGAAATCTTGGAAACTAACTCAAATATCTAAGAGCAAAAAATACTTATATTACGTCATGGGTATTCTAAAGCTGTATGCAAAAAATCATTACTATCTAACAGGTAGTATTCACGCAAATCGAAAGAAAACTACCTTATGAATTTATGAAAGAACTATAACTATAGTCCATAGAGAATTAGCCGTCTGACAACCACACAAATTTACTAGTCTCTTTCTGTGATATCTAAACATTAGTTGTACTGGTCCTTCTGATTTTGAAAACAGAATTAGACTAGTAATTCACGGACACATTGTTTAATCTTTGTCTTCTTACAATTACTATTATTTGTGCACAATGACTATACGTATCTTTTTGTCTCAGTCTTCACAACACAGGGTAAGGAAGATCTTAGAAGAGGAAGAAAGATCTCCGTCACGCCACCTGGTGGTGGCGTTTATGGATTACAATGTTAATGTCAGTATTGTGTATAGACCTTTGTGACATGATTACAATATTAATGCCAGTATTTTGTATAGACCTTTGTGACATGATTACAATATTAATGCCAGTATTTTGTATAGACCTTTGTGACATGATTACAATGTTAATGTCAGTATTTTGTATAGACCTTTGTGACATGATTACAATGTTAATGTCAGTATTTTGTATAGACCTTTGTGACATGATTACAATGTTAATGTCAGTATTTTGTATAGACCTTTGTGACATGATTACAATGTTAATGCCAGTATTTTGTATAGACCTTTGTGACATGATTACAATGTTAATGTCAGTATTTTGTATAGACCTTTGTGACATGATTACAATGTTAATGTCAGTATTTTGTATAGACCTTTGTGACATGATTACAATGTTAATGTCAGTATTTTGTATAGACCTTTGTGACATGATTACAATATTAATGTCAGTATTTTGTATAGACCTTTGTGACATGATTACAATATTAATGTCAGTATTTTGTATAGACCTTTGTGACATGATTACTGGATGAACTTGGAGGTCGTCGATCAAACTCGACCTCTTACCTTCAAAAGTCGAGTTCACCTACCATTGAGCACAGCGACCGCTGCTCTTTAGGGGAATCTTAGACCAGTTCACACATTTAGGAGCAGAACCCACCCTCACTCTTAGACCAGTTCACACATTTAGGAGCAGAACCCACCCTCACTCTTAGACCAGTTCACACATTTAGGAGCAGAACCCACCCTCACTCTTAGACCAGTTCACACATTTAGGAGCAGAACCCACCCTCACTCTTAGACCAGTTCACACATTTAGGAGCAGAACCCACCCTCACTCTTAGACCAGTTCACATATTTAGGAGCAGAACCCATCCTAACTCTCCGTCCACGGATAATTTTATAAATCTTCTGCGTAATTTAATGTAAATATTTAAGGACTTGTGCCTACATTTCTATTAAATTGTATCCGTTCCAAATGACATGAGTTGTTTTAAGTGTTCAAACAGTAGTATCGGATGAACATATGATCTCCACATTCATCGTCCGTCTCCTATAAGTCTAGTAGATATTCTTTGTCAAATATACATATTGGTATCATGGATCACCATATAAAAAATCAGATCGTTAATGTGTTCGAACCAAGCATCTTCTGACTGCTAGACGAGCACTCTAACCTCAATCTTACACCGACCCCTGGCTGCATTCGTGAATTTAAAATCGCGATTGGTTAAAACTATTCAATAGCGACTCGCAATTCACGCTGCTTCCGACAAGTATTATTGCAGTTGAAATTAAGAATACATTAGATGCACGCAGTGAGTTGGTTAATACAGCAGGTCTCATAGATGGCAGATGGGGGTCCAGATGATAAAATAAGAGTCGATCATCACTGTCACACCAGAGCTCTAGAGACGGACAATCCAGTTTGTCTAAATTAGTTGGGTTAGAAGAGTTAAGTCAAATCCGGTACTAAAAAAAAATGTTGAGTTGTTGTCGGATGTATTAAGCCAAAAGGCGCAGATATCTCAGTTTGCTGTTAGTCACAGAAAAACACAACGTACGCTCATTCAACGCTTTTGTTGTAGCGACGGGGACTGCCACAACCGATATGGTGTCGCCATACATGTACACCAGTACACAGTGATAGCATGTGTTATCAATGGTGCCATATCTAGAGCGAGCAAACGTGAACACAACGCTATCCTCCTTGATATGCCAAGACTCGACACATCCTGGCCACTCATTTCAGAACTCATATTGCCCTTATCGGCCATTTCCGAACCCGCTGTGAGCAGTGACAAAATGGCTCTCATCGACACAAACACCGACCACATTACGATAGGAAACTTTTTACACAGAATGTTGCAACAAGAGGCAAACTGATTTCAGAAGCGGCTACATGATAATAGGTATTTAGACGAAGTGTCTTTTTGCGTGTCTTCAACTAGTGTGTAGAATACTTGTCATGTACTTTGTGTCTTCTTTACTTTATCTTCTATCCATTCGGGGGTCGAAGTAGGTAAAACATTCTGGTTCTCGCCCTTTTGACGATTCAGTCCTTGCCTTTTGATGTTTTTTTCTGCCGTTTCTCTGATGTTGCCGTAATTCTTCTTCACGGTCCTGCCTCTTGCTCTTCTCCTTTCTCCTCTTTAAATATATGCTTTGTATGGTAAGGAATCACAAGGCATTCTTTCTATATGGACAAGCCAGTCATTTATTGTGTCTGTATGTAGCTTTGAATTGTTTAAATACATATACCTTTTCTTATATATTAATTTCTGATTCTGTCTTTTCTGATCACTCCAAGTGCTCTTCTCAGACATCTCGCCTCTGTTGTGACTAGCTTTTTTAATACATATTCGCAAGTGACCATTTTTGACATTGGTAGAACAACAGCATATTCTCTGTATAATATGTTTCTTAGTGGTAATTGTTGTTGCTTTGTGCTGAAGTATATCGGATAGCTGTCCTAAAATTTGGTTTGCCTTATTGCATTGGATGTCTATTTCTTTTTCGATTTTACCATTTTCCGAGAATTTTGTTTTAAGATTTATACAAAGTTTGTTACTTTTTTTATAACTTGGTGTTCTATCATCATCATCATCATCAAGTAACAAGCCTGCTGACGTAGGTGATCATGTATCTCCCTAACTTTCGATCTCGACAGTTATGTATCATTTGTGTTGTTGACATTCTGCCAAGCCATTCTCTCAAACTGTCTGGTATCTTTTCTCTTTACTTCCCTCTGTCTCTTCGTCCCTCAATTTCCCCAGTTGTTACAATATATTCGAGTTGTTCCCTTCTCATAACTTGGTTAAAAAAAATGATTATTGTTTTTTTATATCGATGGATTATTATCTCTTTTTGTTTTCGCATCTTTCAGAACGTTTTCATTACTCTTCTTTGCTGTCCATTGTATTCTCAATATACTTCTGTGAAACAACATTTCAACAGCTGTCAGTGATTTTCTTGGCTGTTATTCTATTGTTCATGATTGACATCCATATGTTAAGACTGGCTCTACATAACATTTAAGAACTCTTTTTCTTGCTTCAATTGTCAAAATTGGATCGCACAGTATCTTCCTCATTTTTTTAGGAAGCTACTTTAGCCTGAGCCATTCTGCATCTCACATCTGTTGTACACCTACCATCTCAGGTTAACATTGTTCCCAGATATTTAAATTTATTTACCTGTTTTAATATTGTTCCACTTTATTGTCCATTGCAATGAAATCTTTTTTTTTCTTTTTTTTTTTTATTACTTCCATTACTTCTGTCTTTTTACTTTTAAGGCGGAGCCCTTTATTTTTGCCTTCCTTCACTATGTCTAACATTTCATGTAACTCATTTTCACTCTTATGGATTAAGACTGTATCAACAACATACCTTTATATTATGGCTTGCGATTGTTATTCCATGCATGCCCCTTATGGATCTTAAAATAATCTCACTATAAATATTAAATAAATCTGGTGACAGCACAAAACTTTGCATAACACCCTGTTTACCTTGTTGAAACATTCCCAATTGATTTCATGTTCTTATGGCCGCTGTTTGTTGCCAGTACATGCCCTTTATTATTCTTAGATCTTTGCTGTCTAAGTTTATGTGCTGTTCTGTAACTATTTTAATGTCTGTGTCTTCCTATTGATATGACTTCTGTTTTTTTTCCAGTACTTATTTTCATGTTATTCATTTTATATTCTCTATTCAATGACAGCAGATGTTGAAGTTCTGTTTCTTTGAAAACTGTTAGGGCCGGGTCGTCAGCAAAATGTAGTTCATTGATATCTTCATATTGTTATTTGGTACTCTGGTATATTGTGTCAATGTATGGGATAAACAAGAGTGGTGACAACACGCAGCCTTTTAGTGTTTGACGGTCGTCATTGTAGTGGTAATTCGCTAATTAGAAATGGTGTAGCATTGGTAAAAATGAGCAGATTAACGGCTTGTTGGGCCTGTCACAACAACATTCTTAACCTGCACATGGAGGCGAAGGCGCGCCTCCCAGCACCAGAGCTGGAAGTTGTCAGCGATCCACAGCTGATGGCTTGCACCAGGATCGATGAACCAGAACCACCCAGACCCTGCTCCACCTCTCCGTGGTGCCTCTAGTAACAGACTAACCTGTCTAGTCTGGCCAAGCGAGTAGGGATCGAAGAGGGAAGACAACCCGGTACTCAAAAATGTCATGCTGAAGTCGGATGTGTTGGGCCGAAAGGCGCAAATATAACAATTATACTGTAAACCACAAGACAACGCAGACACGCCTACTTAACGTCCTTTAAGGGCGGATGATGACGAGGTACACTCCTTAATTCATCGGCAAACAAGCAAGCAACCTGCACATGAAATTGATGGAATACATTCCTGCTAAAATCACATTTTTAATGTACATTTCACACCTAAAACACGAAACATTGAAGAAACACAGCGTGTTTACGCCGCCATCTTGGCTAGATATTTATGTGTAATTGTCTGAACATACAAGTTACAGTTTGAACTAAATAAATCGTATAGTTTGTCAGTATTTTCACATTGTCTAAACATACAAGTTACAGTTTGAACTAAATAAATCGTATAGTTTGTCAGTATTTTCACATTGTCTAAACATACAAGTTACAGTTTGAACTAAATAAATCATATAGTTTGTCAGTATTTTCACATTGTCTAAACATACAAGTTACAGTTTGAACTAAATAAATCGTATAGTTTGTCAGTTTTTTCACATTGCAACTTGATTCAACGAAGGCAAATAATAAACATTTTACATTACAATTTTCTATAGAGTTTGCTGTAAAAAAAAAAAAAATTAAAGTACCCTCCTGTTTTCTGAGAGGGTTAGACATCTCACTACCCAGAGACCAGGGGAGGGTAAAGCCACTATGACACGACGGGTTTGATTTTATTTTAACCGGGACCTACATGCCCAAAGGCCAACATCTTACCTCTAGACCACCCAGTCCTACATAACCTTAACATATAATGCGTTAATTCATCACTTCTGAGAGAACATATCAACTTTCAGGGTTATAGGAGATAACCATTGTTTACTTGATCTCTTTAACAATGTATGAAGTGCATTATTTCCAACATCTAGTCATGCTCCTAATCAATCGGTTCGTGAATCAAATATTTTCATTATTTACAGTTTGATGGGAGGTAAGTCGACTAACTTCCTATTCCTTGATTAACAGAATAAAGACAAAGCGATTGACAAATAATCAATAATTCACAAATAAGTTTTATCTCTGTCCAGAACAATGCGGACAGCTGTGACAATGTAAAGCGATCAACATATTTCTGAAATACATAAGCAACAAAAGAAAACAATATTCCAACTAGAAATGCACTTTGATATAGTGAAGTTAAATGGATGAACATTCAACAATCGCTCACTTAGAAATGCACTACAGTGCCGCGAAGTTAAAGCGAAGCACTTGCATGAATCCGGCTTGTTGCAGGAGCTACTGAGTTAAGTGCTCTGTGCACACCGTGAGCTGTGTGTCTCATCCGTTTTGATCCTGTTTCGATATCCCGCTTGTTTACGATGAATGATGATGTCGTATGACAGGGAACAGTTGGCTGTGTTCACTTTCTACGCGGTTTCGCCTTATGTCTTTTGGCGTGTGCTGAAACTGCTACGATGGGGACTACAGTTACCTTTCTTTGTTTGGGAGATGAGTTAGTAATTCGGATGATTCCACTGGCACGGGCGGTTGAGCAATTATGGATTTTAATTCGTTTGCTGTGAAACCGAGGCCTTTCATAACCAATAACCAATAACTTGCATGAATTGTTAATATAAATTATCCACTCCTAACTTACTGCTTGCTATGAGATGTCAACACACATATGTGGTCTGCCATATTAACATGTCATTTAGATAGGCTCACTGAAGATCGCTTCATCCACTGAAATTCTGTGTCAGACAAACACAAAATAAACATATACAGTAAAATGATTAGACTTTTCCATATATCTGTTATCTGTGACACGTGAGTGATATAGACTACTTAGTCCAGTAGGAGACTGACTATCAAAAGTTGATCTCATGTTAAAGTAGAAGGTACAAAGCTCAATCTGCTGAAAATCGAAACAAGAACACGATAGGCCGTATCATCATCATCAAGTGCCGGGCCTGCTAGCGTCGGTGATCATGTCTCTCCACAATTTTCGAACTCGACAGTTATTTATCATTTCTGTTGTTGACCTTCTGCCAAGCCATTCTCTTAAGCTGTCTGGTATCTTTTCTCTTTGCTTCCCTCTATCTCTTCGCCTCTCAATTTTCCCAGTTGTCAAAATGTATTCTAGCTTCTTCCTTCCCATTAGCAGCTGTTTCTTCCTAATATCGGATATTAGCTATCTTTTTGCTTTGGCAAAAGCTCTTTCAGAACGTTTTCATTACTCTTTTTAGCTGTCCATGGTATTTTCAACATTCTTCTGTAAAACGACATTTCTACAGCCTCCAGTGATTTTTTTGTGTCTGTTGTCCTATTGTCCATGATTGACATCTATATGTTAAGACTGGCTGTACATGGCATTTAAAAACTGAAGGCCGTGTAGATTTTCTTTAATAAAACAATTTCAGAAGCAGGAAATCTTATCAAGATTGGAGAGACTCGTAAAAACACATTTTCTTACATTTATCCCAGAGTCAGCGTCAATGTGCTAGGAAATGTTTTGTGATCAGGAAAATAAAAGTTGTTTCATCATTGAACGCTGTCCTCATAATATGATAATGATCAAATATAAAAGAATACATGAACACAAGTTTCCTTATCCGTTTTTGTATAAACTAAAAGTATTACATAAACAAATATTTTGTTACTATACCATTTATATACCTATTTATCGATAGAGGAAAAAATCAACTGACTGGCTACTTGATCAGTATGAGAAAGTTACTGGTCAAAAGAAGGGATAATCGCTGCGGCGATAATGATAAAAAGTAAACATGACCACTGATGATATACAAGGGGTTGTATTGAGTAACTATTAGGAGTCGCGACAAAGCCCGCGCAGATATAAGAAAACAAACACAAACAATTTGTGGCAGCTTTGAGGAAAAGACGAGACACGAAACAAACGTTTCGACTCAGCGGAAACTAACGCAGCCGCTTTACAACTAGGTAGTTAGTGTGCTCGTCTACGAAAACAGAGGTTTGGGGTGGTTCACATCTCAAACGTAGCTATTTTTTTCATATGTACATACACGGCTTCACAGTTCATAAGTTGTTTTACAAATAGATGTCAGATATTTTCTTTGAGAAAGTAAGTAGACTTGGCGTAGGACTGTCCACGAAAACCAGTAAAGCCTTCCGAACCATATCTGACAAAGTACTTTAGTTCTTATGAATTAAATGTCAAGAGATATTAATTTTATGCATGTTTTATCGACCAACTGCATACCAGTGACAGATATTCAGAGAAGGCAACAGAGCCCACGATTCCTGTAATATTTTATCAAAATACATAGCGCAGTCATACTCCGGTTCAATAAGTTAAATGTCGGTGTACAAGCAGTCACTGCATTTAAATCTGCTGTAATATAGCTCAAATAATCTGGGTCGATACTAATAAGACAGGCTCCGATATCTACAGAGATTAAACCTACTACAACCGTACACGACATCTATGGACTTTGCAATGTGTATAAGAACTAAGTAAGCTACTTCAACAATCACCTTCCTGGTTGTTATTGCAGCAGTGTTTCACTAATAGTTGGTCTTTTCTCTATCTTTATCGTAACATATAGAATAGCATGCATAACGAGACACGTTTAACTAATCTAATTACTACTTAAATCTCTGTGCTGCATCCTCATTTTAAAAAAAAACTTGAAAGAAAAACTAAAAGTTATGTTAATTTACAGCAAAATCGTGTTTTTTTTTTAAATTGTCAATGCAAAGAATTAAGATATTGATCCCATGCTCCCATGGTTGACATTATTGAAGATGGGTCAAAGTCCGCAATGAATGAAACCCATCCAAGACTAATCAATGACATTGTACAAGCACCATCACAGAAATAACAATCACAGGTAGTTATGCAGGAGAGCTGCTTTAGGCATACGTTAACCCGCTGTTCTCGTTAATTGAAATACACACATAAGGTCAAACATGTCTAGCTGGGACGCTATGATATTTTGATGGAAGTCATTTAATTTAGGGTAATAATTGATTGAACTATTTTACATAGCATATATTGCAGCCATCTTTATGTAGCAAATTATCAGGCTAAAGGGCAACCTAAAAGTCTCGTGTCCTGGCCCTGCAGGTTTCGATCCCACCGTCCACCATGGAGCAGACAGCGACAGAGGAAACAATTGATATGTTTAATGAACGCATCCTGGCACTTGGACAGTGCAAACCACATGAGACTAGCAGAGTTGTAGGAGATTTCACTGCACATGTAGGAGACGAACGAGTTGAAAAAGTGGTTGTAGATTATGGTCTACATGAAAGGAATGAAAGAGGAGGTAAAGTGATTGAATGGGCAAGAGCGTACAACACAGTGATTGGAAACAGATGGGTTAAGCAATACCCAAGACGTTTTTGGATGGGTAACGGTCCACGAGGTTACGCGAATAATCAAACTGATTCTACCCTGAAAAACAATCGATTCTGAAACAATCCAATATCAGTGTAAACTAGACCAGGAGAAGATTGCAACAGTGACGATGTACAAGTCGTAGAAAAACTATCAATAAAAGTTAAAAATAATAAAAAGAGCCACTGTTTACATGAAGTTAAATTTAGACCTAATTGGATGAGACAAGAAGTCACAAGAGAAATATAACATCATAATTCGGAACAAGTACAAAAAAGTAAAGCATACAAATCACATATGAGAAATGCTGAAAGTACCAATACAACTAATATGGAAAGACATGATATGTGTTATGATGTGCTATGATAATGACATGCGAGTGTGGACAACTTCAAGCAAGACATTGACGATAGATGTCATTTTACAGAAAATAGAAACAAACAGAAGAAAGAAATTAGGCAATGGTGAATATAGAAGACGTCATAGAGATATGATAAATCAGTGTAGTAGAGCGAAATGAGCATTGCTAAAACAATGCATGAAAATAAGTGATACTGACACTCAGTGGCGTATACTGGTTTTGGGGTCTGGGCTACCGCTGACATAATAAATAAAAACATACATTATATTCAGTAGGCTAACATAAAGTAATATTTTCTAATGACTTCACTACATTTTAAATTCTTACTTATTTATATGTAAACTCTGTCCGTCTTGTTTGTGACGAAAATGTCTTGATGACTTTGTCATTGAAAGTACTGTTGGGTTGGTTTCTAAGTTTCTGAGGGAATGATTTCTCAATGGACATTATTGTCAAAAAAGATAAGTGTTCTTGTGTCTGAGTTGACGACAATAAGATCTGATTCTCTTGAGAGCAGAAAAAGTTTTTTTTTTTCTTCTACAGATGCCGATGCGCATCCCGTAGTTATAAATAGCTAAGGAAGTCCTTAATCAGACATAGTTTCATTTTCACTTTGTGACGATTCTGATTGGCTAGAGCTAAAAATAACCGATGAAACCGCATTCATCTAGCGGTAGCTTTGCTGTATTATTTTGACGGGAATTGTTGAGTGTCAAGGTCGTTAATACTTCGTCCGGATAGAGGAAAAATGTATCGCTGGCTAAAAGAGGTTTCAATGTAGTTTCGGTTTCATTCACAAACGTTATAGTGGCCAGAGGAAAACCTTGCTTTAATAAATGCAAATCAATGCAAATAAATCATATTGGCTTACGAATGTGTAATAGAATATTCGAAAATTTGTAATATAATTATTTTAAAAAGTATAATAAATATCATTTCCTTTTGTATCTCGTTGATATGTTCAGGATACCGGAAGAACCAAGAACCAAGAACCAAGAACCAAGAGCCAAGAGCCAAGAGCCAAGAACCAAGAACCAAGAACCAAGAGCCAAGAACCAAGAACCAAGAGCCAAGAACCAAGAGCCAAGAACCAAGAGCCAAGAGCCAAGAACCAAGAGCCAAGAACCAAGAGCCAAGAACCAAGAGCCAAGAACCAAGAACCAAGAACCAAGAGCCAAGAACCAAGAACCAAGAACCAAGAGCCAAGAACCAAGAACCAAGAGCCAAGAACCAAGAACCAAGAGCCAAGAACCAAGAACCAAGAACCCTGTTATGAATCACCGTGCCGCGGAATACGTCAATAAAGTAAAGAACAAAGGAAATGGTTTGAACACGTGACATGACAGAAACCACTAAACACAATCCAAACAGAAGCGAAGAACTGAAAGTTAAGTTAGGAATCATCACGCGTAAGAGTCAGCGATAAAGAAACAACAAATAAAGTGGTTTGGTCACCGACAAGACAGAAGCAGCAAGACACACTTTACACAGAATCTTACGGTCATCCTCGAAAGTCGTGGATACATATAATCATAGAAACATTGAGAAATATGACCACAGGAGTTCAGCGAAAGATCAACAGACAGCACATTATCTCTCTAACACTTTAAGTGGAAAAGGAAAGAAAAAAGGGAAAGAAAGAAAGAAAAAGAAAGAAAGAAAGAAAAAAAGAAAGAAAGAAAGAAAAAAAAAAAAAGAAAGAGGGAAAGAAAGAGAGAAAGAAATAGAAACTCTTCCAGCAGAATATATTGCCTGGACCAATAGAAAAACTGTCATGCTCATATCAGTTGACGCAGTCGTAACCAAGGTTCCATCACAGACTCACCTCATAGACTTTAAGTTAGTTTCAAATGGAACAAGCTCAGAAATCTGTCGTGAATAATACACATCATTTCATTTCTAAATGCTTTCAATCTGCTAAAATGTCTTATTATTTCTATATTATTAACGCTTTCAGACTGCTAAAGTTTTCTTATCATTTCCGATTTCATAATGCTTTCAAGCTGTGATAATTGTCTTATTCTGTCTTGTTCTTAAAGCTTTGAGGCTGCTATATTTCAGTCTCAGTTATAATAAACAAAACAACACAAGAATAGAGAAGAAAATTAAACAAAACAAATAAGAACTAACGAAATAAAAACATAATTTCGCTTTCAATTTTGCGTGAATTCAAAAACGCAACTCGCGTTGATTCAAATTGTCATAATTATCTCCCTTTAAACATAAACTTCTGTGTTATCTCTCATGTGTAAACTAATATGCAGTCGCGTGGATACAATCCATTTTGTGGGGGAAAAAATTTATACAAACGAGTCTTTACATTTCAATGAGTGAAAAGAGATTTGGCGGTCAAGGTCTCAATATTTCAGATTTGAGAGAAAACTCGTTTCTTCTTTACCGAACTCACAAGTATCATTAGCTTATGCCCCTTTTCTAGTCCTTGCTTACGCCCCTTTTCCTTCCACTCTTGTCTGGATTCGCACATAATGGAACAGCCAACGGGCAATTGTGTCTCATTTGAAAGAAACCCACGGTGATGGAAAACTCTGCTCTTCACTGCAAATTTGGGTCCTAAAATAGGATAAAACAGGGGCATAATGAGAGATTCTCTGAATATTATTATTTGCCAAGTTCCCGCAGCTCAAATATTTGGCTCTCCTTTTATTAATTATCTTACCAGCCTATTTTCACCCAATAACTTGAGGCCAGGCCGTGCGAACAGGCCGCTTCGAAATTGATTACAGATATTTGGGTGCAAATATTGACAATTTAGCGACACATTACGCTCTAATCAAATGTGAGCAGCGCCTAAGTCAAGTTCTTGCCAAGGACCACCTGACTTCTGCCAGAGGCGAACACTTGATGTCCAATACCGAGATGGCTTGCCTTTCCAAACTTCAGGTCCAATGCTCCACTCGATGCCGGTTCTCAACATCGGGCCAATTTGGTGCGGCGATATTAAATTTGCTGGCGGGCGGGGAAACTGGTGAGAGGAGGAATCAGAGGACAATGGTGATGGAAGGGAAGCTTCAGTAAATTGGTTGAGTTGTAAGCGTTTGTAGAGTTGCGTGGCAATTTGTCAGTAAGAGATGGGAAGTCGAGTGTAAATAGATCAATCTATCAACATCACCTGTCTTGTGCGGTGAGATATCAAAGTTCTTGTTGCTTCTGTCTGTCTTATGTTGTGGATGATCATTTCTTGTTGCTTCTGCCTGTCTTATATAGAAGAGGATCAGTTTTTGTTGCTTCTGTATGTCTTATGTAGTCGATGGTCAGTTTTTGCTGCTTCTGTCTGTCTTATGTTGTGGAGGATCAGTTCTTGCTGCTTCTGTCTGTCTTAAGTAGTGGGTGATCATTTCTTGTTGCTTCTGCCTGTCTTATATAGTAGAGATTCAGTTTTTTGTTGCTTCTGTCTGTCTTAAGTAGTAGAGGATCAGTTTTTGTTGCTTCTGTCTGTCTCATGTAGTGGAGGATCAGTTCATGTTGCTTCTGTCTGTCTTATGTAGTGGAGGAACAGTTTTTGTTGCTTCTGTCTGTCTTATGTAGTGGAGAATCAGTTCTTGTTGTTTCTGTCTGTCTTATATAGTGGAGAATCAGTTCTTGTTGTTTCTGTCTGTCTTATGTAGTGGAGGATCAGTTCTTGTTGCTTCTGTCTTTTACTGTGAATAATCAATTCCTATTCCAGCTATTTCTTTTGTTATGATAATAATCAGTTCTGTTTGCAATTACTTGTCAAATGCTGCAAATTATCATTTTCTTCTGGAAACATGCATCATGTTATATGACGCGCACGTACAAGTAGTTATATTTAAGTATATGGCATTAAAATATTGACAAAATTCATGAAATATGAACATGGAAAGTGGGGATCAGCGTAGGTCTGAAGCCAGTGTCACCACCCAGTGATTAAAGGCATTTTCAATTCGAGATCTAGTGTGGAAAGTTTGATTGAAGTTTCTTTTTTTTTTCTTTCTCTTTTCTATCGATCTCTATCTATTGTCCTTTCTAGCCGAAGACGGCACATAGGGCAGAACTACAATCTCAAAAACAGAAACCTTGCATGCCAAAGTGGCACATATTGCAGAGATCACTGCTTCTAAAATATATGGCGTTGTTTCCATAACAATACTTTTTACAATTACAGCTTGTCAAACCATTGATCAATCTCCTTAGTCGCCTCTTACGACACTGCCTGGAAGGTCACAGAGTCACTATTCTTTACTTCCCTCATAATGAGGTCCCGGTAACACACAGGAAATATTCTCTTTTAGCGGCTTCTATAATAAATAAAAAAACGTAGACAGCAAAAAATAAAAACGCAGATAGCAAAGATCTAAGAATAATAAAGAACATGTACTGGCAACAAACAGCTGCCATAAGAACTGGAAACCAATTGGGAATGTTTCAACAAATAAAACAGGGTGTTAGACAAGGTTGTGTGCTGTCACCAGATTTGTTTAATATTTATAGTGAGATTATTTTAAGGTCCATAAGGGACATGCCTGGAATAACAATTGGAGGTCATAATATAAATAATCTAAGGTATGCTGATGATACAGTCTTAATCGCTAAAAGTGAAAATGAGTTACAATAAATGTTGGACATTATAGTGAAAGAAAGCAAAAATAAAAGACTCAGCCTTAATAGCAAAAGGACAGAGGTAATGGTAACAATAAAGAAAAAGACATCATCTTAGTGCAAAATAAAGACAAGTGGAACAATATTAAAACAAGTAAATGATTTTAAATATTTGGAGACTTTGTTAACCTCAAACGAAAAATGTACAAAAGAGGTGAGATGCAAAATGGCTCAGGCAAAAGCAACTTTCCATAAAAAGAAGAAGATACTATGCAATCCATTTTGACAAAAGAAACAAGAAAAAATGTTCTTAAATGTTATGTAGAACCAGTCTTAACACATGGATGCGAATCATGGACAATAGGACACCAAACAAGAAAATCGCTGGAGTCTGTAGAAATGTGGTTTTACAGAAGAATGTTGAGAGTACCATGGACAGCTAAGAAGAGTAATGAAGATTTTCAGAGAGAGGTCAAAGCAAAAAGGGAGCTAATTTCCAATATTAGGAAGAAACAATCATCATTTTTTGGTCATGTAATGAGAAGAGAACAACTGGAATATATTGTAAGAACTGGAAAAATTGAGGGACGAAGAGATAGAGGGAAGCAAAGAGAAAAAATAACAGACAGCTTAAGAGAATGGCTTGGCAGAAGGTCAACAACAGAAATGATAAATAGCTGCCGAGATCGATAGTTGTGGAGAGACATGATCACCTACGCCAGTAGGCCCGGTACTTGATGATGATGATGATAATAAATAAATAAATCATAAATGGTTCTACTGAGAAAAAGAAGTCAGCTTTAACATCGATAGGGAGCCGCGATAGATCGGTGGTTAGTGAACTGGACTACAAAGGACAAGAGGTAAGGTTCGATCCCACCCGACGGCTTCCGAGTTCACCCAGCCTTTAATGGGTACCGGACTTTTTCTGGGAAAGTAAAGTAGCACGGGCGTAATACCGACCACATTACCCCAAAAATCATGTACCTAAGGTCTGTAACATGTATTGTCATTAACACCATATTCCCTATACGTCACTTGGCGTGACGGGGGCTCTTTACTTTTTTTTACTTATAACCTCTATAGGTGACATTCAATTTCACAACGCTTAAGAAGTCAGCATTAAACCATATAGGTGGCGCTCAAGTTCAGATAGCCCATGAAGTCAGTTTTAACCCCGATAGGTGGCGTTCAAGTACACAAAGGTCAAGAAGTCAGCTTAACCCCGATAGGTGACGTTGAAGTTCACATAGCTCAAGAAGTCAGCTTTACCCCTGATAGGTGGCGTTCAAGTTCACATAGCTCAAGAAGTCAGCTTTACCCCTGATAGGTGACGTTCAAGTTCACATAGCTCAAGAAGTCAGCTTTACCCCTGATAGGTGACGTTCAAGTTCACATAGCTCAAGAAGTCAGCTTTACCCCTGATAGGTGGCGCTCAAATTCACGAGGATATCGACGGGCATCGATTTCTGCAGATAAAAGAAGTCACACTTATGTACAATAGGTTGAATGAATTCTTAGTCATGTGATCATTTTGGTGTCAGAAATAATCCTTGGTAGTTGCAAATCACGAATAATGGACGATATGTGCAGTTGTTCAGAATAAACTTCATTTTAAAATATTCCTACCTTCAATGATAACACTAAACTTGTTGAACTGTCTCCACAGACTCGAAAGTGTCAGTGTTCGTTCTTTGTGCCGAATACTGGGTAAATGATCAGAAATAAAGTCACAGTACTAACAGACAATGTACGATTAGAGTTATGATTGTTTCAGTACAAAAATTGATCATGTACAATTGGCTTTATTTTCGCTTCAAATGGAATTTAATTGGACGACTAACGTTATCAATGAAGAGCGTTATAGTTGGTTCAGAGCAACAAATGCAGTTCGGCAAGACCGATTACTCTCTCATATCTTATTTAACATCTTCTTGGAATAAAATCATAACAAATGCCTCAGGAATCCATAAATGTAGTGTCAGTATTATAGGCGGGACTATTAACAGCATTGGTTATGTTGATAATATCGATGATTTTGCTGTATCATTGCAAAAAATGGCTGACCTGATGCAATGACTAAATAAGACTTCGGATTCCTGTGGTAAATTTAAGACCATTAAGCCATAGGGCAGTTTGGCAAAAATCAAATTAAGTTGACAAAAAATGAAAAAAAATCGGTTAGAACAAGGCAAACTACAGCAACCATTGCTAGGCTAAAACCTGTTTGGGAAAATCAGAATATTGATCAGGCTGACAAGCATGTATATATACTGAAGGGAGGTCAAAAAGTAATGCACACAACTTTTTTTCTCGGAAACTATTCGGGCAAAATGTGTGAAATTTTCACAGATTTGTAGCTGAACATCCCCTTGACACTACCTATTTGTCAACATAATCTCCGTCCAAGCGTATTGCCTTACGCCAACGCGAAACTAGGTCATGAATGCCTCGTTTGTACCAAGTTTTGTCCTGCTCGCGTAGCCATTTTTTAACTGCACGGATCACATCCTCATCATTGTCAAAGTGTGTCCCACGCAGGAATTTTTTGAGTGGTCCAAACAGATGGAAATCTGAGGGAGCCAGATCAGGGCTGTAAGGAGGATGGGGCAGTACAGTCCAACCAAATTTGTTGATTGCTTCCCGTGTTACCAGACTTGTGTGAGGGCGTGCATTGTCATGTTGAAGCAACAAATCTGCAGATGGCTTATTAGGCCGAACTCTGTGGAACCGATTTTTGAGTTTTGTCAGTGTATTGATGTAAGCTGTCGAGTTGATTGTCTCACCTCTTGTCATTACATCAACAAGAATCACACCATCAATGTCCCAGAAGACAGTGATCATCACCTTTCCGGCTGATGGAGATGTTTTGAATTTTTTTCTTTTTGGTGACTGCGGATGATGCCATTCCATTGACTGCATTTTTGTTTCAGGCTCATAATAATGTGCCCACGTTTCGTCACCGGTAACAATTTTTGACAAATACATTTCTCCTTCAACACCGAAACGCTCCAACAATTCAGAACAGAATGTTTTCCTTTGAACTCTGTGATCATTTGTCACCGAGGAACCCGTCGAGCGCAAATCTTTGAATATCCGAGAGTTTTAAAAATTGCGATTGCACTTCCCTTGCTGACTGTAAGCTGCAATGCCAATTGCTGACTAGTGATACGACTATCCTTACGAATAATGGCATCAGCCCGGTTTAACATGTCTGTGCTGGTAGCCGAGGCAACACGTCCAGAACGCGGTAAATCATGCAGCTCCACTCGTACACTTTCTGCAGCTTTAATTCTCTGAACCCAGCGACTAACTGTGCTCCTATCGACTGCAGAACATTTGTACACTGCACACAGACGTTTATGAATGTTTGCCACAGTTTCTTTCTCCGCAACCAGAAATTCTATGACAATTCGCTGTTTGTAACGGACATTGTTGACAAGCTCCATTTTAACGGTTCATAGATTGCGTAATATTTTTCAGAATGCTGTGCAATTTGGTGCACATAATTGGAACATGTCATATTCCAAGTGTGCAAAATTTCATATTCCTATCTTTATTATTAGACGAGAAAAAAATTGGTGTGCATTACTTTTTGACCTCCCTACGCTGAAAGGCAATTGGGGAAGGAAAGAGAAGAAGAATATATATATATATATATACACGCGTGCGTAACATAGAACCCTACAGCAGAAGTAAAGAAAAAAATGGAAGTTATAGAGATGAAATGTTATCGAAATGCTATGGAAACCTCTCAGATCGTATCACAAATGAAAACATTCACAAAAGGATGCAGCATGCTATCGAGTACATGATGATCTTTTGAGTATTGTGAAGAAACGCAAAATGGTTTGGCTACGTGTCTCGGTCATCTGGCCTAGCAAACACCACAACTGTTTGGGAATGTTAAAGGATGAAGGAGAGGTAGTCAGAGCAAGAGATGGTAAGATAACATTATAGGAGGGGCTGAACATGATATAGTATAGTTCAGAAATTCGTGCTCACAGAGTTGATCAATTCTCTGGGAAACTGTTTGATGAATTTCTCTCATTATTTTTCATGAAAACTTATTTTTTCACTGACCTTAAGATGTTATAACATTTAAGCAAAAAGGTAGTCTGAATTTTGCACAAATCGTTTTTGTTATATAATTTTAGGAAAATATCAAACCGTATTCTCTAAACATTAGATTTGACTGTAAATTATGTTAATTTTCTAACAAACCTCGCAGTAGATTGCGTCTTACAAGTTACGGTTCAATAAGCGCGAGATGGTGCTAAGAGTGTGTGGAGAAATTTGCCTTTTTAAACTACGAATTGATTACAAAAAAATGTGGGTATTGTAAAATCCTAAAAATTAGGATAACCAAGAAAATTATATTTTTATATAGCTCAAAGAAGCACACATCTTTCCTAAATGCATGACAGTAAGGAATTTTAAAAATGAGACTTAAGGTCGGTGGAAAATAAAGATTTCATGAAAAATAATGACAGAAATTGATCAAACAGTTTCCGAGATAATTAATAAACTATGGGCACGAATTTCTGAACGAACTATAGTAATTCAGTTCATAGTATTCTATTTATCAAGTATTTGAGGAAGTAGACCTACTCTTATATCGGTGAGCTATTGACAGTCAAACTGGTGCTGTTATACTGTTTGATGTCGGTGTTCACAGAGCTGATATCCTGGAGTTTGGTTTCCTTGTATTCTGTTGGTGTGGTTGTTCAGTATTGCTTGACTGGTTCTCAGTCTGTAAAACTGGAGTCGTCAGTCGCTGCACACTGCGGGACTTGCTGAGGAGGGGATCTGACCACATATGGACATGGTTGGAGTGCAATGATGATGACCAGCAAATAACTCAATAACTCTCAGTCTGTAAATGGTTGTATGCCCTTTTCATTTTAGGTTGTTAGAGTTGTCGTGGGAGTTTAACTTTGACATGAATTTTTACAAATGCATCGCTGTTTTTCCAAGGCCCATCCTTTCAGTAACTCTTCTCTGCTGTTGTAGTTTATGATTTGTTTGGATGTGTTTAAAGAGATGTTGGTGTGAAATAGGGTGCGTCTGGTTTCTCTTTTAGTTAATGTATCTCCCTTATCATTTACTGGTGCGTTGGAGTGTCTTGGGATCCATTGCATCACTCGCATTATGTCGTGTCCGTTAATGAGGTTATCTATGTCTGATGAGCTGTACGAGTTTTGGTTTATTTATATTACTATCATACGAGCTGATTTGATTTCAGCAAAGATTGCTGTTTCTTTTTTATGATATGGTATCAAAAACATTACTCAGATGGTGCACTGCTGTTTCTATGGCTACTATTTCTGCTTCACAACTGTCGCAGACTTCACCATAGTTCTTCTGTATCCGGATAATGTCTTAAAACTCCATATCCAGAGTGGCCTTAATGACTGCACCATCAGTGTATAAAAGTATCTGGTCATCTAGAAAGGTATAGATATTTTTCCTTGCGGCGGTTATTATTAATAATGGGTCAGTTGTTACCCCGTGTCTGTATGCGTTTTACGTCATAACTTTGTGAGCTGTTAATAAAATGCCATTGGATTTGTTCGGTGCCGATTACTTTCAGCTCCTTCATGAAGATCGTTGTGCCAAGTAAAGCGAATTTTGCACTCTCATGATTCTACGCCGGCGATACGGTGTTCAAGCTTCCTGGTTGCTTTCTTTAGCGTGAATCAAGTGTTGTGGGTACATCCATTGTTGACAGTGTTGTGCGGGCTACCCGTCTTCCACTGAAACATCATAATAATGAAGGACGTTCGTGAATTACTAAGATTATGCTCGAAAAAAGGGGCAAGATGATAAATATTTCGCCGCTGTTTGTGAACCTGCATCCCTGGTACGACTCCTGGATCTTCGTGTCAGTCAAGAGGGATTTTGCCAACATTCAGGAGAACAGCGAGGTTAACGGGGGAAGATTTGTGAACCAGTTTATCGTTTTACACCGCCGGGTCTTGCTGGGGATAAGATCTCAGCGCTTATGGACCGCTGCTGGATATTCGGTGAGGATAATCCGACGACTAACTAACTAACTAACTAACTAACTAACTAACTAACTAACTAACTAACTAACTAACTAACTAACTAACTAACTAACTAAACTAACTAACTAACTAACTAACTAACTAAACTAACTAATTAACTAATTAACTAGTTACCACTTTCGAGACACGTTGCAAACCTTTGTAGCAAGTGAAGCCGCCACACCTCTGACAATGTTGTCCCTTGAGATCGTTCAGAGAGAAGTGAATCTTTCAAAAGGAATAAAAAAAAAAACGTATTTCTTTTAAACTATACATTAAAAAAAATTGTGTTATTTTTCTTGTCAGTTTTGCTGTGTACGATTTGCTTGGACTTTACGTTTACGAACTAAAAGTGACTACACGAATGTCCTTTTCCATGACAGTTTAATAGCAGGCTGCAGGGTAGAGTTCAATTTCTATAGCGAAATGGACAAGCTTTGACAATGTTTTCTGCACAGAATAGAAGGGCAAGTTTTCATTTTGACGCATTATCTCCACGACATATTAGCGACAACAGCAATCGTCAGCTATCATGACTTACATATTGATTGTCGATGCTAGTAGAGATAGCTTATTAAGCTCTGCCATTTTTAGATGTAATTAAATGCGAATAGAACTTAGTCAAAAATACTCTAAAGCATGTCGTAAGATGTGTTTTCATTTCTCTTGTTACTACTATTGGTACTAATTATGTTAATTGGTCAGCCTATTGTGTTCGCAAGCCTGGTTTCCTAAAGGGCTGCAGTATTACTGTGTACTCACTGCAGCTATATATGGAGGAAGGTTACTTTTCTGACATCTCAAATTTGTAGGGTCGGTATTGGATAATCCAGAAGAGACGATCCTAACGTTCCATGTGCCGAGTATGAAAAAATATTTATTTTTGCCTTGTTCTAAGATGGAGCTGACACTTCTCTTTTACTATGCCTGGACATAAAGCGAAGACTGTTGTGCCTAAAACACACTAGTTCACGTTCAACTGTTCTTTGAAGTGTCCCGAAGGAGACACGAGGTCTTACGGAAATGACGTTAAATTACAGGGAGTGCTAGAAGATAGATAATACACCACCACCTCTAAGTAAAGAGCCCCCGTCACGCCAAGTGGCGTATAGGGAATATGGTGTTAGTGACCATAAATTGTACATACCTTCAGCACACGATTTTTGGAGTTAAGTGGTCGGTATTACGCCCGTGCCGCTTTACTTTCCCAGAAAAAATCCAGTACAAGGCTGAGTGAACCCGGAAGCCATCGGTTGGGATCGAACCCTACCTCTTGTCCTTACACCACCCCCTGACATAGGGTCATTTCGTCCGGCTTTCCTCCCTAGCCTTCGACTCTCCCAACACTTCAGTGAACGAGCTGAACAAGAGAGCTATTGTCGGAATAGGGTATGTGCCGGCTCAGCAGCGAAGTCGATTATCTATCACATGTAAATCTATCCCGATCGATGAAAAGAGGAATCTATCTTACTTAACAACGAAAATGTCAAGGTCAACCAAGCCGTCAGAAGTTAAACCACAACAGTCATCAACAGAACACTATCCCAAGCAGTTCACTGCGTGCAACAGGGATAATTTGAAACAACACACAGTGTATTAGAAAACATTGAGCACGCACGGACACCATCGGCCACTAACTACTGCAGAAATGAATGGCAAGAGAATAACAATGGGAACTAATTTGAAACAAAATCGACAAAGTTAAATGGAAGTATGAGCACTTTAGGAAGAAGTCCTGGAAATAGAGAAACTTAGAGCAAAGATCGAGAACAAGATAATGTGAAAGACATTGATGACAAATGTGAAATCAAGCAGCGTACATGAAGTGTGTCAATGTTCAAATTGGAAGTGATAATGGAACGAATCAACTGTCAATGTCGCGACCACAATGTGATCTTCATCATCAAATTTATTGCAGAACAACTTCCTATCCACACTTTCTCCGCCCCCTACGCCATTGTGACGCAACATTGTGTTTAACTGCTACTTACTTTACTCAGTCATCATACCAAACATGTCTTCGATAGTAATGTCATCATCATCATCAAGTACCAAGCCTGCTGGCGTCGGTGATCATGTCTCTCCACAACATTCTATCTCGACAGCTATTTATCATTTCTGTTGTTGACCTTCTGCCAATTCATTCTCTTAAGCTGTCTGGTATTTTTTTCTCTTTGCTCCCCTCTGTCTCTTCATCCCTCTTTTTTCTACCAGTTGTTACAATATATTCCAGTTGTTCTCTTCTCATTTCATGACCAAAAAAATGCTGATTATTTCTTCCTAATAATGAAAATTATCTCTCACTTTAGTAGTGGTAATAGTAATGTACAGTTTTTATATTTCATCACATAACTCTTGGTTTTTCTATGTTTCTTTCTCTCTATGTGCGTGTGTGTGTATATATGTATATATATATATATATATATATATATATATATATATATATATATATATATATATATATATATATAATTATGTATGCGTCTGTGTGCTCTTACTCATATACCATTCTATTCTATTCCACATAAACACAATATTTCGTATTAAATATTAAAGTTTGTACTAATAGAAATGCTAATAATGGCCGTAATAATAATAAAGGTGTGATTATAATTAGCATAACTGCTGAAATCAAAGAGTAATGAATGTTTTCGTGTATTTAAACTGCTTTTATATTTGAAACTCCTCCAAATAATTCCCCAAAGATTAAACGAACTATGCCAGACCTGTGATTAGACCTTCTGTCTGCCTATCTATAGCAGTCCTGTCTCCTGTCCTCATACTCACATTAGCACGCGCATACAATGAGGCAAGCAGGTCGCAGGTTTGACGATTCCCTACCCGGCTCAAGGGCCGTAATTAGATGATAAAGGTTGTTACCTAAACTTCAGCAAAATTTCGCGGCCCTGAGCATTATTAGCACGTTCAAAATGTAATCATGAGCGACAGAACAGAGGGAAGCGGCGTGTGACTCGTGACATGAGCCCTCAGGCCAGAGGGTTAATCAAATGATTATTAGAAGTTTGGGAGGCTGTGAAAGTTGTTCGTTCTTGTTCAACCGTTATAAGGTTATATGGACCTCTGAACTGGTTTCCAGCAGAGGTTCCAACGCCTGATTTCATAGATAATCCTTCATAGAATAATTCCTGGACAAAATGTTTAGTTACAAACACGACCAAATTCAATTAATTATTATTGTTACATTTGTGTTATATCATATTTGTATCAATACACTAACATCAAACCAAACAACACCAGGTACAAAACATTACTGCATGGTGCAGAAACATGGACATTAGGCAAGAAAACAAAACAAAAATTTGAAGCTTTTGAAATGTGGATTTATAGAAGAATAGGTAAAATTGGATGGAAAGAAAAGAAAATAAACGATGAAGTCTTAAAACAACTAAAAAAAAAAAAGAGAACTACTAAGTACAATTCAAACAAGACAAATGCGACTTTTTAGGCATGTTAAAAGACACAGCAAACCTACTAAAAGTTATCTTGGAAGGGAAAATACAAGGTAAAAGAGGCAGAGGCAGAAAAAGACTAACATGGACGAGTCTGTCTGTCTGCGATCAGGACTCAGTCAGAGTAGGATCCCAGACTCTCACATGAAGTCAGCTGTCAGGCTAAGTGTGTTGATCGCCCCCACAGACAGAACATCACAGTTAGAGTCTGCCATATCCACTCCGACTGAACACCCGTTAAAACGTTGCACTGTGTTCTGCGCCAGTGGCCCAGTGCATCCGATTTCAGCCAGCATTTTATTCAGGTTTGCTTTCCTTAGCCTTTGATTGTCCCCAATCTTCCTGCAAGGCAGCAGATTGTCTTTTCTGTAGGGGGATTCTGCCCTTAGACGGTCGGCTCTCCCAGGTTTACGAGCACCATCTGCCCGAGTCACTAGAGGTGACTAACACAGCCATGCGACTTGTAATGTGAGGAAACTGCAACAAGGAACGCTTTTCATGCATAGCTTTCAATTGTTCCTGCCGCCTATCCCCATATACCGGTAAGTCACGTCCTCTTGAAAATGATGATCGTCGTAGCACTAGATGATGTTAGGCCATCGTTGATGACTCCAATTCCGATCATATAGACACACAGTCAGTCGTCAAATTATCCCCGTCACACATCAAACAGCAGACCGTATGATTTGCGCACGACCGGTTTAGGGAACCATTACGATGACGTAGCACACATAAAAAGTCGCGCAACTTTTAATCTCGTTCCATTTAGATTTCTGTCTGATTACTCTAGTGTAAGCAGCCTACGACGAACAAAACACGTAGTAAGTTCCCCAAAGAGACAAAACTGCGGCTGACGAAGTAGCCTACATTAATGTGTACATGGAAATAACTAGCGTCAAAGAATGCCATCAACGGTCATGAGCAGCACCAATGTGTGACGTAAAGCGCAGATCAAGTCTAGATGGTGAAAGGTCTCACTCACAACACTTGAGTCGTCAAAAACGGACTGTTGTCGGCCCACAACCTCACTTTATCAGCACAGATGTATCAAGCACATCATCATTTTGACTTTAACGCAGAAAAGTGCAAAGAAGATCCGAAATTAATCAGACCCTGGGTGCATTTTCTGCAGCGATCGAGAGGACGTGGATCCGCCATCTTGTAGACGGAAGTCCCTCATGGACGAGTAATATCAAAAGATGGACAAATCAGCCTACGAATACATGTACCATCAAAGCAAGAGACAGAGCGGAATGACGCTCCATGGTAGCCAACCTTCGATGTGGATAATGTACTCAATGATGATGATTATGACCATTTGTGCTACATTGAGAGAAAGTTATGACATATGCTGATGATATGTAAAACAAACTCTCTTCAGTTAATCATGCCTTCACTGTACAGAGTCTAATAGACTGAAGGTTAGGGTGTCATTGCTTTTCCTGGCTGCTAATACTCACATGAGCGGGCATGGTATACATTCTTGATTTAAACTCCATCATCTTTTGAGTATTCAACTGAAAGTGAATCTAATTTAACTTTATTTGCAAACCCAAATGACTAACCACAACGCTACGCACGTTGAGGTCACGTTACACATTCATAACCTGTCCATAATGATGGCGTTTACCCAGCTTCTACTTGTGCAGCGTTCACATCACAATTTGTGTGTGTGAGTTAACAATTGTTTTTTTATGCCATGTTGCTAAACTGATATGCGTGTGAGTTAACAATTGTTTTTTTTTATGCCATGTTGTTAAACTGATATGTGTGTGAGTTAACAATTGTTTTTTATGCCATGTTGTTAAACTGATATGTGTGTGAGTTAACAATTGTTTTTTATGCCATGTTGTTAAACTGATATGTGTGTGAGTTAACAATTGTGTTTTATGCCATGTTGTTAAACTGATATGCGTGTGAGTTAACAATTGTTTTTTATGCCATGCTGTTAAACTGATATGTGTGTGAGTTAACTTTATTGTTTATTCCATTTCGTCATTTCTTTTTTCGTTCGCCAGCTTATACCTCTGACGAAGTCCCTAGAGACTAGGAACTGAACTTTGCGTGTTAATCCATTTTTCTCTGGCAGCTGTGTGCACAGGGGTCCCTCGTCGAACAGGTTGATAACTCCGACTTCGGAGGTACTCGTATCATCGATGAGTAATTGACGTTTCAAGCCGGGCCTCGCTGCTGAGACCAGGGGTTGTTGCCGCAGAAAGAAATCATAAATAAAAATCCCAATCCCTGTAGCCGGGATTTGAACCCACACCCTCTCTGTCTCGAGACCGGCGTCTTGCCTCGAGACCAACCAGTCCCCCATTTCGTCATTTTAAATGTTTTATGTGCGTGTGCATAATGCATATGTATGTGTTTGTGTGTGTATGTGATAGCTGCTTCTGTTCTCTTGTATTGCATTGTTAAACTCACCTATGACGTCAATACATCCATCACAGTTGTTTGTCGCTGATATTTTAGTTCATATCCTCATTTCCATCTTTCCACGAAAGTTACAGAAAAAACACATGTTTCTCCATTCAAATTTATTAGAAGAAGCTGTATCTAAGAACATGTAACTTTTGTCGTCACAAATATATGACTGCATCTTCCAAAAACTCTCAGATTTGACAAATTTTGATCATTTTATTACTAGAAATTATCAACTTAAATATCATTGTGACGTCAATTTTGATTTGAGATGCACATTTTACAATTTGCGTCTTTGATATAAATTCAAACAACTTCCGTCTACAAGATGCCGGATCCACGTCCTCTCGATCGCTGCAGAAAATACAACCAGGGTCTGATTAATTTCGGATCTTCTTTGCACTTTTCTGCGTTAAAGTCAAAATGACGATATGCTTGATACATCTGTGTTGATAAAGCGAGGTTGTAGGCCGACAACAGTCCGTTTTTGACGACTCAAGTGTTGTGAGTGAGACCTTCCACCGTCTAGACTTGATCCGCGCTTTACGTCACACATTGGTGTTGTTCATGACCGTTGATGGTATTCTTTGGCGCAAGTTATTTCCATGTACACATTAATGTAAACTACTTCGTCAGTCGCAGTTTTGTCTCTTTGGGGAATTTGCCTCGTGTTTTGTTCGTCATAGGCTGCTTACACTAGAGTAATCAGACAGAAATCTAAATGGAACGAGATTAAGTGTTGGGCGACTTTTTTGTGTGCTACGTCATCGAAATGGTTCCCTAAACCGGCCGTGCGCAAATCATACGGTCTGCTGTTTGATGTGCGACGGGGATAATTTGACGACTGACTGTATGTTTCTATGATCGGAATTGGAGTCATTAACGATGGCCTAACATCATCTAGTGCTACGACGATCATCATTTTCAAGAGGACGTGACTTACCGGTATATGGGGATAGGCGGCAGGAACAATTGAAAGCTATGCATGAAAAGCGTTCCTTGTTGCAGTTTCCTCACATTACAAGTCGCATGTCTGTGTTAGTCACCTCTAGTGAGACTCTGGTGCTCGTAAACCTGGGAAGGCCGACCGTCTAAGGGCAGAATCCCCTTACAGAATAGATCATCTGCTGCCTTGCAGTAAGATTTGGAACAATCAAAGCTAAGGAAAGCAAACCTGAATAAAATGCTGGCTGAAATCGGATGCACTGGGCCACTGGCGCAGAACACAGTGCAACGTTTTAACGGGTGTTCAGTCGGAGTGGATATGGTAGACTCTAAATGTGATGTTCTGTCTGTGGGGGCGATCAACACACTTGGCCTGACAGCTGACTTCATGTGAGAGTCTGGGATCCTACTCTGACTGAGTCCTGATCGCAGACAGACAGACAAACCACTTCCATAAAATATCAAATTTAAGAATTAAGGGGGTGTACTAGGCTCAAGACATCTTCATCCATAAGTGCTGCTAACATCTCCAAGACAGTAACAAAATTTTCACTTTTAGATGAGAACAATCAACTGTGCATCCATAAACCCCTACCCACCCCTTTTCTTCACAAATGGGACCTGATCCAGTGCAAAGATGGTAAACAACTGTTTCTTATTGAGGAGAGCTAACAAGTAAACACATTAGAAGAAAACATGTGAAAACAAAAACAGCCACAATTGAGGTAACCTCTGACTTCATCAATAGTAACATCACACAGCAAAATATCTGTGCTAAGCTCGCTGATTTCGTTTTATTTCTTATTTATCTTCGTTTCATCATGACATGCTTATAGTTTATTTTAATTTTCTGTCTCAAAAAAAAACCCCAACTAAACAGGAATAATGGCTGCTAATTTCTGATCAGCCTAATTAACATCATTAATCGATAAATCTCTCCCAGTACATCTTCATATCCTGAAATCTGATTTTAAAATTATTGAAATTCTGATATATAACTGCAATAACATATAACAATATAACTGCAATAACATATAACAATATAACTGCAATAACATATAACTATGACAATGTGGGCATTTATAATTTCCTAATTAAGGAGATACTTCAGCTAAGATGATCAGAATAGAAATGATGAAATGTGGCATTAATCACATTCTTCCATAGTGGAAGAAAGCATAAGAAATGGCAGCTGCGATGGAATGGGAAACCCGGTTAGGAAGCTTTACAAGCAGGTCTTTATTTCAGCCGTTGCCCGTCGAAACTCGTTTCAGTAAACTTGTTTAACCTTAACGGTCCCGTGATAAATATTATACAAGCAATTGAAAACTAAATATTGTCAGACTCGTATTTTGTGACTCAACCACTTTTGTAATTATAACAACATAATTACCATTGGCACCAAATTTGTAATAAATATAAGATACTAGTGCTCAGTGATCGATACTTCCTGGATGTCAGCTGC
The DNA here is from genome assembly GCA_032433765.1 of Megaustenia siamemsis. NCBI lineage: Eukaryota > Metazoa > Mollusca > Gastropoda > Stylommatophora > Ariophantidae > Megaustenia > Megaustenia siamemsis. Next base: position 14,962,432 of record JAVIAB010000092.1, on the reverse strand, counting down.
TCTTTTTCAAAAGTACCAACTATTCACCTTTTCTCGTTAAACCAATGTTGTAGGCAGAGTTACGTCATTATTTTCATTTACCGAAGTTATAGACAAATATACATCACTCTTTGTATTTACCGATGTTATTGGCAGATATACATCATTCTTTGTATTTACCGATGTTATTGGCAGATATACATCATTCTTTGTATTTACCGATGTTATTGACAGATATACACCATTCTTTGCATTTACCGATGTTATTGACAAATATACACCATTCTTTGTATTTACCGATGTTATTGGCAGATATACATCATTCTTTGTATTTACCGATGTTATTGGCAGATATACATCATTCTTTGTATTTACCGATGTTATTGGCAGATATACATCATTCTTTGTATTTACCGATGTTATTGGCAGATATACATCATTCTTTGTATCTACCGATGTTATAGACAAATATACACCATTCTTTGTATTTACCGATGTTATTGGCAGATATACATCATTCTTTGTATTTACCGATGTTATTGGCAGATATACATCATTCTTTGTATTTACCGATGTTATTGGCAGATATACATCATTCTTTGTATTTACCGATGTTATTGACAGATATACACCATTCTTTGCATTTACCGATGTTATTGACAAATATACACCATTCTTTGCATTTACCGATGTTATTGACAAATATACACCATTCTTTGTATTTACCGATGTTATTGGCAGATATACATCATTCTTTGTATTTACCGATGTTATTGGCAGATATACATCATTCTTTGTATTTACCGATGTTATTGGCAGATATACATCATTCTTTGTATTTACCGATGTTATTGGCAGATATACATCATTCTTTGTATCTACCGATGTTATAGACAAATATACACCATTCTTTGTATTTACCGATGTTATAGATAAATATACATCACTCTTTGTATTTACCGATGTTATTGACAGATATACGCCATTCTTTGTATTTACCGATGTTATAGACAAATATACATCATTCTTTGTATTTACCGATGTTATAGACAGAAATATACATCATTGTTTGTATTTACTGATGTTATAGACAGATATATACATCATTATTTTCATTTACTGATGATATGGACAGGTATACACCATTCTTTATATTTACCGATGTTATAGATAGAAATACACCATTCTTTGTATTTACCGATGTTATAGACAGAAATACACCATTCTTTGTATTTACCGATGTTATAGGCATAGTTACATCAGTATTTTCATTTACCGATGTTATAAACAGAAATACACCATTCTTTGTATTTACTGATGTTATTGGCAAATATACACCATTCTTTGTATTTACTGATGTTATTGGCAGATATAAACCATTCTTTGTATTTATCGATGTTATAGACAGAAATACACCCTTCTTTGTGTTTACCAATGTTATAGGCACAGTTACATCATTATTTTCATTTACCGACGTTATAGGCAGCAAATTTACATCATTCTTTGTGTTTATTGTATTTTATTTAATCTTTATTTGCATTTATTTTAAATGGATCACCGTTTCACCCTATCTCTTGTCTTGACGGTACACGCTGGCATAATTTCTCCTGTCCACCGCTTGATGACATCAGCTTGCTCCACTTCTTACCCTAACTTACGTTTCCTAATTCCAAGATGACTGTCACTGCGTTATTATGTCTCTTTCAACTGAAGTGAAACGTGTAACGTAGATAAAACACGCAGCCATCTATAGTTTTACTAAGACCTGCGATATGAAAGGAAAAATCCGGAATAATCGAAAGTTTATAACGTCTTCACTAATGTGAGCGATACACTGTTGACGTAATTTTACCTACAACCACCCCTGTCCGCAATACAGAAAAATCACAAAACTTTGTGTGATTCCTTTTTAGCACGCAGGCCTTATTAAAACTATACATGACTGTGGACCCAAACAACAACACGACAGCTACTTTGTAAAAACAAATCAACAACAATTATTTGATATTCATCTTTAATTACAATTTATTTCTTGCGCTCACAAAGGATATTCATTAATGCAATGTTAGAAAACAATTTCAGTTTTGAGTAATTTATGGTGAAACATTGAGAAAAGTTACAAGCAACACAAGAAGAGATAGAATACCAAATGAAACCATAAGAAAAATTGTAGGAACAAAACCCTGCCAAGAATATATAGAACAACAACAATTTAAATGGTTTGGCCACCTGGTCAGAATGAATCCTTACCAATAACCATCAAGGGCGTTCTTCTCCTGAATGCATGGAAAAAGACCAAGAGGAAGACCCAGAAGAAGATGGATAGATGCAGTGACAGAGACATGTAACAACAAAGGAAAATCACAAATTCAGACAGTTCGAGCAGCGCAAGAACGACAAATGATATAACCACGACACCTTTTCGGTACCAGTGAGAAAGAGAAAAGAAAAAAAAAGAAGAAAAATGGTGAAACATTAAAATATGGTCAATAGCAATATATGTGGAGGAAAAAATGTAGCACACTAGCAGTGAGGTTGTGCATGTTAGGCGGTGATGACTGCTCTGTTAGGGCGGTGATCGAAACAGTTGGTAAGAAACTAACAGAAAGTCTCTTAATGATGTCCATAGTGTCTTATATCAGTTGTGTCTAATGTCATTTTACCTTAAATCAAAAGTGTCCCGAGTTAAGTTTCGTCAATAGTGTCTCAAATCAGTTGTGTCTAATGTCATTTTACCTTAAATCAAAAGTATCTCGAGTTAAGTTTCGTCAATAGTGTCTCAAATCAGTTGTGTCTAATGTCATTTTACCTTAAATCAAAAGTATCTCGAGTTAAGTTTCGTCAATAGTGTCTTATTTCAGGTGTGTCTATTGTCATTTTACCTTTACTCAACAGTGTCTCAAGTTAAGTTTCGTCAATAGTGTCTCAAATCAGTTGTGTCTAATGTCATTTTACCTTAAATCAAAAGTGTCTCGAGTTAAGTTGCGTCAATAGTGTCTCAATTCATGTGTGTCTATTGTCATTTTACCTTAAATCAACAGTGTCTCAATTTACGTTTTGCCATTAGTGTCTCAAATCAATTGTGTCTTAAGTGATTTTCTGAAGTCAATAATACCGTATGTAATTAGTGCCTTAGGCTAATAGTGCTGTATGTATTTAGTGCATGAAATCAATAATGTTCCAAATCAATAATGTTCCAAATCAATAATGTTCCAAATCAATAATGTTCCAAATCAATAGCATGTCAACACAAAACAAAACTCGCTTATGTAAGATCGAGATTGAGATTATTTCAACCAATTTTCAAACATTTCATAATTTAACTAAACCGATGTCACAAAGAGTCCACCTCGTGCCAAATTGATAGTCTTCTCTGTCCCTGAAGCAAATAATCTCACAAAATGGTTGCCTATAGTCAATGCAAGTGAAAATCAGTAAAAGCGTTTCACTCTTCAAGAACGAAGTCACAAAATGCTGCCAGAACTTCTGAAGCTCAAGATGCAATCGTCTCAAGCGACTATAATTTCCTTGCACTCAAAGTTCGGCTTTATTATTTGAGTTTTCCAAAAAGTTAGGTCTGACGTCAAGTCAAACCAAATTAATCTGTTAAACTTTTTTTAATAACTTCAGCGACCTCAAATTTGGAAAATTCGAGAAGTTAGTTAGTCAACGAGAACATAGAGAGAAAGAGATAGAGAAGAAAATGTGTAAATGGCCAATTATAGATACTCCAGGAGAGTCACGTGACTTCTGCGAATAAATAATTCCTCTTTCTTCCGTAATAAACTGGGAACAAGCTGCAAATCATGTTTCTATTGAGGCCAAAATTGGCTGGAATTGCATCAAATTTCCCTCAAAGGGCAAAGCAAAGTCAATCTCGCGTTAAAGATGACAAATAATGGACGAGGGTGAAGCGAGAACCGCTCGATGCTAATCGCAATATTTGGCCGGTAGCGTTGTTCGTGGCGTTACATCCTTGGCCGTCGTGATGGAACGGCCAGGAATCTCAGCCAAGAAGGATAACCTCGTGCCATCGCCTCGTTAGCTCAATTGAGCCAATGTAATTCTCTCATTCCCGATATTTATAGAGAGATTTGCAAATGTGAGACAAATAATAAAGTCAGTCGACAGGCGAGATAACTCGAGTTCCTACATTTCTCGCCCATTATACAAAACAAATAACTTTCTAAATGGATTCTGAGGTTTGGTCAGATCCTTGTCCTTCGGGTAACTTCCGTAACAAGGGACGCCTAATACATTTTGTTACCACTCACACATTGTTTGTCGTGTACATCATGATGTCATCTCATGTCATTTCAGCTGATAATGTCATTCAACTGCAAGAAGACTGTACCACGGATACAGTGTTTCCAAACCATTAGCAGTTCGCAGCACCGTCTGTCGACAAACTGCATGTACACGCCCCCACAGTGTCACAACCACTGATTATGAATTATTATAACGCTGGGCATAAGTGAAGCACTGCTTTGTATATGTAATGTTATTTACTTGAACACAACCGCGGTTTCAAAGGACAATTATTCTACGGACGGTAATACAATCAGTTAAATATATTTTTAGTTTAGATTGTATTCACACCTTGTGTTACTCAGTGCATTCATTTGTATATTTAATTTGCCCTATATTACTGTATGTATTATGCATTGTTTTAAAAGTATAATATAAACTAATTTAATATTGATAACTTTATACAGTTAATTTATAACATTTATTAGAGAGGGCTCAAATGTTGGCTTAGGAGCAACACTTGCAAGGTCTAACGGTAAATGGATAATCAAACATGCAGAGTTATGATTTCTGCCTTAAGTGTCGTCCACAGCCCAAAATGATGCAACTAACTTGATAATGGACTATCTCAAACCATGCATTAATTATGATGAATTATATTTAAATATCCTCAGACAGAAGATGTACAAAAGAGGTGAGATGCAGAATGGCTCAGGCAAAAGCAGCTTTCCAAAAAATGAGGAAGATACTATGCAATCAATTTTTTACAATAGACACAAGAAAAAGAATTCTTAAATGTTATGTAGAGCCAGTCTTAACATATGGATGTGAATCATGGACAATAGGACAACAGACAAGAAAATCACTGGAGTCTGTAGAAATGTGGTTTTAAAGAAGAATGTTGAGAATACCATGGACAGCTAAGAAGAGTAATGAAAACGCTCTGTAAGAGGCCAAAGCAAAAAAGAGCTAATTTCCAATATTTGAAAGAAACAATCATCATGGTTTGGCCATGTAGTGAGAAGAGAACAGCTGGAATATATTGTAATAACTGGGAAAATAGAAGAGATAGAGGGAAGCAAAGAGAAAAGATACCAGACAGTTTAAGAGAATGGCTTGGCAGAAGGTCAACAACAGAAATGATAAATAACTGTCGAGATCGAAAGTTGTGGAGAGACATGATCACCTACGCCAGCAGGCCCGGTACTTGATGATGATGATGATATTTAAATATAAATGTATCTCGTTCGTGTTAAATGGGCCCAGCCGTACTCCAAATGAAGAAGAAACAAGATTTGGGTCGCTGTCTTAAGCCATGGTCAGCTGTTGATGCTTGCTGTTATTGACAATTTCTAGGAAAGAATTATCATCATGTGGCGTATCTTGCGGAGTAGCATCTAATCTACACAAACATATTTCTATTGATCTCATCGGTTCTTCGTTTGACAGTCTTTTTTTCTGACTGCTTTTTTGTTTATTCTGGATCTTCCTTCTCTACTTTTAAAATAAACATAAAATGGTATTGAGCAGCTAAACTAATAGAAAGACAAGATAAACTACAACGTTTCGGCAAAAGACTTCATCAGCTACAACAAAAAGAACTATACAAAATAAATACATAAATCCAAGCGAGAAAACCCAACACAGATCTAAAGAAATCTACTTTTCTAGACTCTTTTCACTTCAATTTTTCTTAATGTCACATTGTCTTTTTGGCAAGACTTTCTTCATGAAACGTGTGCCCATATCATAACTTCAAAACCACCCATAACTTGCTTCTCCCCACATAATTTCAAAGTTACTTATAACTTGCGAACATGTGTAACCAGTCAATCTTCTTGCTGGAAGTGATCTCTCAAATTACTTATCTTTTCCCTAAGATTCACATTTACAAGGCAATATTAAACTGAACGTTACACAGAATTACTTAACAGAGACTGCAGCCTTTCATTGTTACATTTTAGTATGAACAACTCTAGAATACATGGCAATTTTATATGTAATTTTGGGGTATAGAACATTTATTTAGAATCGAGCAAATGTGTCTTCCATTGTTGTGTTTCGAGAGAAATTATTAAACAAATGTAACTGGAAGTCCATTGGTAGTGTCAGTATAAACATTAAACATACCCACAACACCTTGCGTCAAAATGATGGTAGTGTATATACATTCTGTGACACGTGACTGGTGTTGTCAGCGTCAGGCAATCTCTTTATATTCTCAGTGTTAATTTATCGTACCCGTTATTTGTTAGTGAGCTTAAGACAGTACCTAAGTTGAAATCTGTCAGTAATACGTAATTAGCGACATGATTAGTGATCTGTTATTACAGGTAAGACTCAAATATATTTCTCCACGACGGATTTGAATGTAGACTAATGAGTCAGATCAGCGAAGGGATAAAAGATTAAAGGTAGACCAGTGGATAATATATGTTGGAGTCGGATATAGTGGGATCTAATGTGTTCAACAGCTTAATGTAAATCATGAAATAAAGCACGTATGTCATTTCCGTCCAATTAAGATAAAGAGAAGTAATTTGTCGATCATGAGAAGAAGTAATTGTCGGAAATGAGGTGAAGTTAAAAAAAAAATTAAAAAAAGAAAGTAAAGTACCCCCGTCACGCCAAGTGGCGTATAGGGAATATCGTGTTAGTGACCCTATATTTTACAGACCTTCGGCACATGGTTTTTGGGGTAATGTGGTCGGTATTACGACCGTGCCGCTTTACTTTCCCAGAAAAAATTAGGTACCCTTTAAAGGCTGGGTGAACCTGGAAGCCGTCGGTTGGGATCGAACCCTACCTCTTGTCCTTTGTAGTCCAGTTCACTAACCACTGAGCTATCGCGGCTCCCAATAAGATGAAGTAATTATCGAGTATTACAAGAAATAATTGTCGGGTATTAGAAGAAGTAATTCTCCGGTATTAAAAGAGGTAATTGTCGGGCATGAGAAGAAGTAATTGTTGACCACTGACCATGAGAGGAGGTAATTGTTGGCCATGAGAGGAGGTAATTGTCGGAAATGAGATGTAATTGTCGGGCATGAGATGTAATTGTCGGGAATGAGGAGAAGTAATTGTCGGGCATGAGAAGAAGTAATTTTGGGCATGAAGAGAAGTAATCGTTGGGCATAAAAAGAAGTAATTTTAGGGCATGAGAGGAGGTAATTGACGAGAATGAGGCGAAGAAATTGCTAGGCATGAGAAAAAGCAATTTTGGGCATGAAGAGAAGTAATCGTCGGGCATGAGAAGAAGTAGTATTCGGACACGAGAAGAAGTAATTGTTGCCCATGAAGAGAAGTAATTGTCGGGTATGAGAATAAGTAATTGTTGGCCATGAAGAGAAGTAATTGTTGGGCATGAGAATAAGTAATTGTCCAGAATGAGAAGAAGTGACCGTCGGGCTTGAGAATTAATCGTTGGGCCTAAGAAGAAGTTAAACAAAAATAATGAGGTGACTAGTGATCCAGAGAACCGAAATAATTATGAAAAGTTGTAATTTGAACCCCGAAAAGCAGACAAATAGGCTAACACTTTACTACCGTGCTCCACAATCGCTAATGACGGAGACGATTTAGTTAGGCCTACAGTCATCATTATCGCTCTCTGGGGTCCCCTATTCGAACTTGATCCATAATTAAACCAGTAATTTTGTTCCGGTGATTTTCATACGAGTAACTTCACCAATTGAGTTTTTTTTTTTTTTTTTCCGTTTTTGGTTGGCAATTTCGATCTAATATTAAATCTAATCTGAAATTACTCGGGTAATTTGCTCGCCTCGAAGGCCAAACTCCAAGTCAACTACAAACTACGTTTATCAATACTTTCAGGTCTAGCATGTTGATCTTGTTTCAAGACCGGAAATGTCGTTAAGAACACATGCGTTAAAGGTAGAACAGATTTATTTGAACCAGAGGTAAAGTCATGATACGGGAGATGTGGGAGATGTGGGAGATGCGAAAATGAACATCTCAATTAAATAAAAGGGAAATAGATAACAAACAACTAAAGGGGGTTGGGGAGGCAGTAGACTAGACCCACTTAGGGGACCTCGGTAGCTTAGTTGGGAAAACCAACAACCCGACGGGGCTATCGACATTCGGACAACCTGTGTTCGATTCCCGCTGGAAGCAGTGTGAATTGTACTCGTGATTGGAGGAAAAAAAATATTACTGCGGTCGACCCAGCCACAGGCAGAAATAGGTACCAGGGTAGTACTCTGAGAAGGTGAGGAATGCCGCCTCGCATCGTGAGTTTCGATGCTTGAAGCGACATTATCCAGAAGTCTCCGAACACTTATGGATAGCGGCCGAGTACATATGGGTGAAAACTCGCGTGGTAAGACGCCGATTCAAGTCTCGTACTCTACCGTTACCTTAAAACTACGTTAGTGGATTAATTATGACCTTTCAGTGACGATATAATAGCGGGGGGGGGGGGGGGAGAGAAGGGGTTTTCAGTGGCGATATAATAGTTGGGGGGGGGGTATTGGAGTAAAAAAATGGTACCCCCGTCACGCCAAGTGGCGTATAGGGAATATGGTGTTAGTGACCATTTTTACAGACCTTCGGCACATGACTTTTGGGGTAATGTGGTCGGTATTACGCCCGTGCCGTTTTACTTTCCCAGAAAAAAATCCGGTACCCATTTAAGGCTGAGTGAAGTCGGAAGCCGTCGGTTTGGATAGAACCCTACCTCTTGTCCTTTGTAGTCCAGTTCACTAACCACTGAGCTATCGCGGCTCCCCGGGATGTTGGAGTAGTAGGTTAGAAATACGTAGGGGAATAATTAAGACTTTTTAGTGGCAACCAAAATAGTTGGGGGGGGGGGGGGGGGAGAGCCAGTAAACTAGAACTAATTTATTTTGGTAATGAAGACCTTTCCGTGGCTATATAATTTTGTGAATTAACAACATGACATTTATTTTAGTATTTTTCACTTTAGTTCTGTGTCTGGGTGACAGTGAATGATGGAGGAGTGTAAAACAGATCTATTATACTGAACACAAATTGGATAGGGAATGTTGTAAGATAAACACGTTGATGGCATTCCAAGATGGGTCTTGTTCTAGTAGCATCAGGGAGACAGACATTAGGACAAACGGAACAAGGTTCCAATCGATTAGATAGAGGACAAGAAGAAATGCAATATAATTATTGAATATTTATGAACTTAAATGGATTGAAAGGTTGTTAACTTTTAATGATAGTAATGACAACGATGATAATGATGATGAAGATGTTAAAAAAATCATAAAAATTATGATGTTCAAGATTTTATTTTAATGAAAGTCATATTCAGTGACTGATGATTTGGTATGTAGCGAGTCACAGGCGAACACCAGATTCCCCTCCACCTGGGCTATTCTGGATTAATTGCTCTCTGATACCTAGCGTGATTGTCCCAGTTTCCCTGTCTTGTCCCACCTTCCCTGTCCCATCTGGCAACAGATGAACTACACACTGATAAGCTCCGCTCACGATGTGTCGATGAGGCCAGTAGCTGGGATTCAATCGATATAACTAACACTTCTAGTATTCATAAATTCTACCCGTCACAGCCGTCATCTTCTCACCTTTCTCTATTCTCTCTCTCTCTCTCTCTCTCTCCCCCCCCCCCCCCCCCCCTCTTTCTCTTTCTGTACTGTTTTCCAGTTCCCCAATAATAGGTTAATATATGTCGATCACTTCTATTGCCTGCCTATTAAGCAATGAATAAATGTGTTTATGAGAAAAAGGCAGGATCATTTCTTGAGGTATATTAAATCTAACAACTATCATTACGTCATTTTCCCATTAAAATGGGATCTGCTCGAGGGAGGGAGTTATAGTATCTGAGAATAAAGGCCACATGCCCAATGCAGTCGCCGCGAGGTGATCGGGTTTGAGATTTTATTTCACCCCTGAAAGGAAAAAAATTTCGACCCTACCGGATTGTGACCTTTAACCTGCGTTCTTATGGAGGTACAGTAATGGTAATTTTATTAATTACCGCTACGAAATACATCGTCCGTTGTCAATGGGGGTACAGTAATTACCACAACGCACTTTGCTAGACCCATAGGTGTTCAAGTTGTGTTTTTTTGTTTCTTGTTTCTCAACAGTTGCATGCTGGTTATAGACACTTGTATAGTTGTGTTATTGAGACACTGCAAGGGCTTCCTTTCACAACCATTTCCTAGTCTGGCAGGTTTTAGGACTAGTTACCTCCAAATTCTAACTGGGGATTTCGGTTTCGCTAATTCTTTTTCTATCTCTTATAGCATGTTCATGAACACAGTGGGATACATGCTGTCCCGTAGACCCATATAAATGTGTGTGCTGTTTTTGGAAGGTTACAGTTATAATTTAGTTCTTATTATAGAATTTTATTCAGTTCTTCAAGCAGCATTTTATTCAGTTCTTCACGGAGCACTTTATTCAGTTCTTCACGCAGGACTTATTCAGTTTTAAGATTGATGTTCGTCACGGAGCACTTTATTCAGTTCCTCAAGCAGCATTTTATTCAATTCTTCACGCAGTACTATTCCATTTTGAAAATAGTGTTCTTCACGCAGTACTTTATTCATTTTTTCACGCAGCACTTTATTCAGTTCCTCAGGCAGTACTTTATTCATTTCTTCCCACAGCACTTTATTCATTTCTTCAAGCAGCACTTAATTCATTTCTTCAAGCAGCACTTTATTCATTTCTTCACGCAGCATTTTATTCAGTTCTTCACGCAGCACTGTATTCATTTCTTCAAGCAGCACTTTGTTCAAAAAAAGAATTAATTGGTGGAACACCTTATTTTGAACAAAAATGTAATTCCTGCAGCGCATTATTTAGAACTGTAATTGTTCTTCGTGATGTACCAGAACCATTCACTTTATTATTGCTTCGTGTTCAAAGCCATTCAAACGCGGCTGCAGGTTCTGAGTTACTTTATGTGTGGCAGCTCCTGGTGAGTCCATCATTGCTCGATTACTCCTATTGAGTCTCCGTAAAGATTGTTTCCCATTTGTTTTTAGTTGAGTCAGCTGATTTTGTGTGTGCCAAATTACGTAGCCATGCTGACTCCCACGTTATGGTCAGAGAACTGTATGCCCACGATCGCGGCAGCCGCTTCTGCCGCATGTTCTTTGGCCTTCATTCTGAGAGATTCAACGCTGGATGTGCTTGAAGAAGTGTTACTATTGCCAGAGCAGCGGGAGTCGTCGTACATGGCTGTGGCAGTATTCAAGCGCGGAGACACCGCTGACGACACTCCAGAGAGAGATGGCATCATGGCAATAGTTCCAGGCAGCGAAGGTGGACTTCCAAGTCCGTTGGTGGCTGTCAACATGTATCCAGGTATCATTCCCCCAAATGTTGACCTGAAATATTAGAGGACATGGTTATGAAAAGCTATAGCACAATTAATATACTGCAAAAAGAAATGAGTCATATTTTTGCAACACAGCATACTCATAGAGATGGGGATAAGCACTTCTTATATCAAAGATATAAAATAGTAGATGCTACTCTGTCTTGTCTTTCATTTACTTTATCTGCTCTGTACCATTTCATACTACAAAGGACAAGAGGTCGGGATAAATTCTGACAGACGGCTTCCGGGTTCACCCAGCCTTAAATGGGTACCGGCTTTTTTTCTGGGAAAGTTAAGCGGCACGGGCGTAATGCCGAAAACATTACCCCAAAAATCATGTGTCGAAGGTCTATAATAATTATGGTCACTAACACCATATTCCCTATACGCCACTTGTCGTGACGAGGGCTCTTTATTGTTTATTTACATACTTATTATGTTTATTTTACAGCAAATAATGATAATAGTAAAAACAGTTTGACATGATGAATGTTTTGATCTCTCATAACAGCAGCAGTTTCAGTTCAAAATAATGTTGCCTTCTACAGCAAGGCAAGCCCGATTGAAGAGAGGCATACTTCCCACAAGTGTTCCTAGGTAATTGTGAGTCTGACTGTACCTGTATTTTTCATCCACCTTCTTCAATTGTTCATCGAATTTTCTTGTTCATTCGTTTAAATATAAATTTCGAGTAGTTCTCAAACATTTTGAAGTCGGACTGTCGCTGGACCACTTCTGTACGATCACATTCTACTCTTCTAGCCGTGCTTTGGTGGTATGAGCTGTTTGATTTTGGTCACTTTAATTAGAATGTGCGTAATCGCTGGGGTACACTATCTGCATACATGGCAGAGGTTTTACCAACTAGTAGGTTTATGCGTATTTCTTTTCGTGAGAACTATTGTGAAAAAAGAAAAAAGCAATATACAAAAAAATGGAAGAATTAACAGGAAGAAAGACGCAATAAAAAACTGGATGTTTAGGAACAATGAAAGGTAACTCGTTGATTGAACAAGAAAGCATTAGGAAACGATGGACAGAATACAGTAAAGATCTTTATGACGATGACGAATAGAAGTAAATATTAAGGACAATGGGAAAGAGGGAGCCGCGATAGCTCAGTGGTTAGTGAACTGGACTACCACGGACAAGGGGTAGGGTTCGATCCCAACCGACGGCTTCCGGGTTCACCCAGCCTTAAACGGGTACCGGATATTTTTCTGGGAAAGTAAAGCAGCACGGGCGTAATACTGACAACATTACCCCAAAAATCATGTGCTGAAGGTCTGCAAAATATAGGGTCACTAACACCATATTTCCCTATACGCCACTTGGCGTGACAGGGGTACTTTACTTTTTTAACAATGGGGAAAGGACCAGAAATACTCAAAGAAGAAGTGGAAGACGCCTTGCGCAATATGAAAGCAGGAAAAGTGCCTGGACCAGATAACATAACTAACGAAGATATTGAAGCCATGGGTGCATTTGGAATAGAAATAATAACAAAAATATTGAACGATATCTACAACAGCGGATATATATCAATTTACCTGCTAAAATCAATATTCATAGCCCTACCAAAGAAATCTGGTGCGATTGAATGCGATGATCATCGCAAAATAAGCCTTATGAGTCACATGAAAAGGATATTACCAAAAATCATCGGGCGAAGAGTGCAAAACAAAATCAGTCCCAAAATTATTGATGAACAGTGTGTTTTTGATGTAGGTATAGGAACGAACAATGCCATATGCATCATAGATTCTTTAGTAGAAAGAGCCTTAGAGGTGAAAACAGATCTATACCTATGTTACATGGATTATAACAAATCATTTGACAATGTAAAGCACCAAGAAAAAATAAAAATTTTAGAAGGCTTGAACGTAGACAGCAAAGATCTAGGACTAATAAAGAACATGTACTGGCAACAAACAGAGCCCTTAAGAACTGAATATCAATTGCGAATGCTTCAACAAATAAAACAGGGTGTTAAGCAAGGTTGTGGGCTGTCACAAGTTTATTTAATATGTTTAGTTAAATTATATTAAGATCCATAAGGGGCATGTCTGGAATAATATTTGCAGGTCATAATATAAATAATCTAAGGTATGCTGATGATACAGTCTTAATCGCTAATAGTGAAAATGAGTCACAAGAAATGTTAGACATAATATTGAAAGAAAGCAAAAATAAAGGACTCAGCGTTAAAAGCAAAAAGACAGAAGTAATGATAGCAGCAAAGAAAAATACATCACCGCATTGCACAATAATGACAAATGGAACAATATTAAAACAGGTAAATGAATTTAAATACCTGGGAACAATGTTAACCTCAGATTAAGATGGTAGATGTACAACAGAGGTGAGATGCAGAATGGCTCAGGAAAAAGCAGCTTTCCAAAAATGAGGAAGATACTGTGCAATCCATTTTTGACACAAAAAAGAGTTCTTAAATGTTATATACAGCAAATTTTAACATATGGATGTGAATCATGGACAATAGTAAAACAGACAGGAAAATCACGGGAGGCTGTAGAAATGTGGTTTTACAGAAGAATGTTGTGAATACAATGGACAGCTAAGAAGTGTAATGAAATAGTTCTGAGAGGCTAAAGCAAAAAGAGCTAATTTCTAAAATTAATAAGAATCAATCATAATATTTTAGCCATATAATGAGAAGTGAACAGCTGGAATATATTGCGACAAGTGGTAAAATTGAGGGACGAAGAGATCGAGGGAAGCAAAGAGAAAAGATACCAGACAGCTTAAAAGAATGGCTTGGCAGAAGGTCAACAACAGAAATGATAAATGACTGTCGAGATCGAACGTTGTGGAGAGACATGATCACCTACGCCAGCAGGCATAGTGCCCAAAGTTGGAATTTCTGAGTATTTTACTATCACGTGTGCTCAGGATAAAATGTGGACTTCAATCCAAAGATGTATTGGAGACCAAAACAGAACAGCAAACTAAAATAAAAATAAACATATTGTCACGTGACAAGTGTTGGTTTTTGTGAGTCTCTGAGAGTAGTGCTTACGAAATTACCCGTATTGTGTGTGTGTGTGTTTGTTTGTTTGTGTGTGTGTGTGTGTGTGTGTGTGTGTGTGCGTGCTCTTGCGCGCAAGTTATCCTGTGTAGTTTCTAGTTGAAAGTGGCACTAGAGACCGCCAGGGGTCCCTCTTGATCAAACCCTCCTCAATGGCTCGGTCCGAAAGGGCGTCACGTCAATGGTCCCTTCTGCCCAAAATTCTTTAATACCCCTTCCCCACACAACCCCCACATTACTCTATTTTTGCTTGACTCCCTCACACCTGCTTTTAGTTTACTTACAGCTGTGCAGACATGCATTTTAGTGCTGTTTTATTACTGTATCCTTACTGTATTATTGATTTGTTATTGTTGTATTATTATTATTGTATTATTGCTGAATTATTGATGTATTATTGTTTTATTATTGCTGTATTATTGCTGTAGTGTTGATGTTTTGTTGTTTTATTATTATTGTATTGTTTTATTATCGCTGTATTATTGTTGTATTATTGTTGTATTATTATTGTATTATTGCTGTATTATTATTGTATTATTGCTGTATTATTATTATTGTGTTATTGCTGTATTATTATTGTGTTATTACTGTATTATTATTGTATTAGTACTGTATTATTATTGTATTATTGCTGTATTATTATTGTGTTATTACTGTATTATTATTGTATTATTACTGTATTATTATTGTATTATTGCTGTATTATTATTGTATTATTGCTGTATTATTATTGTATTATTGCTGTATTATTATTATTGTATTATTACTGTATTATTATTGTGTTATTACTGTATTATTATTGTATTATTACTGTATTATTATTGTATTATTGCTGTATTATTATTGTGTTATTACTGTATTATTATTGTATTATTACTGTATTATTATTGTATTATTGCTGTATTATTATTGTATTATTGCTGTATTATTATTGTATTATTGCTGTATTATTATTGTATTATGCTGTATTATTTCTGTATTACTGTTGTAATACTGTTGTATTATTGCTGTATTATTTCTGTATTACTGTTGTAATACTGTTGTATTATTGCTGTATTATTGCTGCATTATTGCACTATTATTGATGTATTATTACTGTACAGTTGCCCTATTATTTCTGCATTACTACATACATGTTATGCTCAATTATTGATGTATTCTTAATCTTTCCTTCCTCACTTGCCTCTCAGAGTCGAGGAGAGATATAATCTGCAATCTTTTGTGTTCTCGCAACGTTTACTGAAGGCTCGCTGTGTTATATTTTGATCTTTCTGCCCTATCACGTGGTAAACCATTTTATCTGTTTTTTCTTTATATATTCTATGACGGGGGTTTTTCTTAGCTTTTTTCTCAGCTCTTTATTTCTGATCCTTACTCTCAGGCTGTTTCCTGCCATTCGTCTAAAACATTTAATCTCGATTGTTGTTATTTTGCTTGTTGTTCTTGAATATAAGGTCCTGAAATGGCATTGGTACCACAGCGTTAGGATAAAAATTGTATTGCTGAGTGCCCGTATTATTGTATACATATAATGCTATATTATTGATGTATTATTACATACACGTTATACTCTATTATTTTAGATTTGTTTTCTCCAGGAGCAGTGGAATTCAGAAACCAGACCTCTATATTTTGCGCATTGTACTACCATTTCACCTCTGTCTTTCATACTTTCAAAACCACGGATGAGCTTGTTCTGTTGACAGCTCTACTTTCTGTTCGTTTTAGTTGTTAATCAGCTTTAAAATAGGTACTGAATTTTGGTTTTCTGGGAAAGTGAAGCGGCACGGGCGTAATACCGACCACATTACCCTAAAAATCATGTGGCGAAGGTCTATACAAATGATGGTCACTAACACCATATTCACTATACGCCACTTGGCGCGACAGAGCTCTTTACTTTTCTTTTACTTTATTGTATTATTGGTCAGTCGTATGCGGTCGGACTGGGTGGTCCAGAGATAAGATGTGGCTCACTGGTCCCGGATTCGGTCCCCAACACAGGAGGAGGGAATTTGTCACAAATCAAATCCGTGGTTTCCGCGTGGCTTTCTCTCCCCTGGTGTTTGGATACACTGAGATCCGCTAACTGGCTCTCTCTGGGAAACGGTGAAAACCAGGAATTCTTGCGTGCATGTTAAATAATTTTTGTTTAAAATCGAAAAGATTAGGCATAAAATGGCCGCTGTTGGGGCAAAAAATTGTTAAGCAAATCTATCCATGCTGAAGGCGGATGTGTCGGGCCGAAAGGCTGCTTTACCTTAAACTAGCGACATAACGCATCCACGCCCATTTAACGGAAGAACGCCAGGAAGAAGAGAGTTACTGTGAAATATGGTTATGGTTATGCTTATGGTTATGGCTATGGTTATGCTTAGTCGAAGCCACTGATATCACTGCGAACGAATTAAAATCCATACATGCTCAACCGCCCGTGCCAGTGAAATCATTCCAATTGAAACTCATTTCATTGAAGGTTTCAAACAAAGAAAGGCAGATGCAGTCCCCATCATAGCAGCTACAGAGCACCCTAAAAGATATAAGGGCAAGTGGCATCGAAAGTGAACACAGCTGAACTGTCCTTCGTCATACGACATCACCATTCATCGTAAGCAATCAGAATACTGAAACACAATCCGGATGAAAAACGCAACTCACAGTGTGCACAGAAGTAGTATAGCAGGAAGGATCTGATTATTATTTGGACCGTAAATTAACAAAGATATATAGTGTGGTGCGCAGCGCACCACATGTACATGAGAGACAGGGGGAGTTAACCATGCCATTTCGTGTCGGTGACCCGGAAGTGACCTGTTTATGTCTGGTGTATGCTGACTTTGGAGTTCTTTATGTACTTGATCGTTAGTGATAGGTTAGTAGATTATACAACATCAATGAAAAACAATCAATATAAAACAGAAGACAAAGATATATTTTATTCTTTTATTATCTCAATAGGTGTATAACATACATTGATATTATATAACATTACAAAAATATTCAGTACACGAAGTAAATATATAGTACAAGGATAACATTTAGTTATACCTATGTAGTTGGGTGTCTGCTTAGCTAGGGTGAAACTGTTAGAGATTGCTGGGTAGTCTAAACTGGTAGTGTAAAGAGTTAAATATCTAGAGGTGTAGTCGAGACATTATCATCAGCTACCTTTCTTTTTATATAGAAATAGGAAAGAGCATTTCTTGTTTGACTATAGGAAAATATGGAATTATTTAAGACTTTGAAACCCACATTTTTCCCACCCTTGGCCTTTTGCGTGGCGAGAACCTCTAAAAACATATCTTTATCTAATTTGTTGTGTTGCTTGCTTAGCCCTTTACAACAGATTTTATCGTAATCCCCACTACAATGGTACGTCTTACTACATAAGCTAACAAGAGCTGTCCCTTCGTACTCTAGTTTAAAAAGCCCGGGCGTTCGTTTGGTGTATGCTTTAACACCCTTACAGTTTATACAGTCTGTTTTACTAGTATGTTCATCGCAGCAATGGGTGTATGGAGGTCGCCTAGTGTGTAATAAGGGCTGTATAGGGGTCGGCTAGTATGTCGTGATGGGTGTACGGAGGTCGTCTAGTGTGTCATATTGGGTGTATAGAGGGCGTTTAGTGTGTCATGATGGTTGTATAGGGGTCGTCTAGTGTGTCATGATGGTTGTATAGGGGTCGTCTTGTGTGTCATGATGGTTGTATAGGGGTCGTCTAGTGTGCCGTGATGGGTGTACGGAGGTCGTCTAGTGTGTCATATTGGGTGTATAGAGGGCGTTTAGTGTGTCATGATGGTTGTATAGGGATCGTCTAGTGTGTCATGATGGTTGTATAGGGGTCGTCTAGTGTGCCGTGATGGGTCAATGGAGGTCGGCTAGTATGTCGTGATGGGTGTACGGAGGTCGTCTAGTGTGTCATATTGGGTGTATAGAGGGCGTTTAGTGTGTCATGATGGTTGTATAGGGATCGTCTAGTGTGTCATGATGGTTGTATAGGGGTCGTCTAGTGTGCCGTGATGGGTCAATGGAGGTCGGCTAGTATGTCGTGATGGGTGTACGGAGGTCGTCTAGTGTGTCATATTGGGTGTATAGAGGGCGTTTAGTGTGTCATGTTGGTTGTATAGGGGTCGTCTAGTGTGTCATGATGGTTGTATAGGGGTCGTCTAGTGTGCCATGATGGGTACATGGAGGTCGGCTAGTATGTCGTGATGGGTGTACGGAGGTCGTCTAGCGGGGTATGATGGTTGTATGGAGGTCGTCTAGTGTGTCATATTGGGTGTATAGAGGGCGTTTAGTGTGTCATGATGGTTGTATAGGGGTCGTTTAGTGTATCGTGAGGGGTGTATGGAGGTCGTCTACTGTGTCGTGAGGGGTGTATGGAGGTCATCTGGTGTGGTATGTAGGGTGTATGGAGGTCATCTAGTGTGATATAAGGCTGTATGCCGGGCGTCTAGTGTGACATGAGGGCTGTATACCGGGCGCCTAGTGTGGTATGTGTGGTGTATGGCGGTTGTCTGGTATATCATACTTTAATCAACCAATAAGAAAAATGAAGGAACATTACATTCAACATTACTTATCTTAACTACTTTACATCAATACAGTTGAATAACGTGTTATCGTTAAGTCTTACCATACTTTAAGAGAAAACATTCAAACTTACAGCGTAAAATATAGTCTCAATCATCTACACCGAATATAACCTGTTATCGATAAGCCTTAACATACTTTAAGAGAAAACAAGCCAACTTACGGTGCAAAACTCCGCTAGTGTGAACAGTAACTTTCCTTGAATCAATCAAACTTATAACGCCGTCTAGTTTAAATATAACCTGGTAAGAAATGAATAAATTAGCCAATCAGCGAGTGAGTACGTCAACATCGCTTGATAGCGGGATTAACCAATCAGAAAAGAGTATTAACATAGGAGGCGGGGCGAAGAAATGGCTGACAGGTGGATTAACCAATCAGAAAAGCGCGTTAGCCCAAGCGTAGGTAGTGGCTGTCGGGTCAGCAGTGGGGGAAAAATGCGGGGTGGTGGGTTACTTGAACTCGTTTTGACCCCTGAGGCAATTCCAGAAGAGTTCTATGATCTCATTTTGACCGCTGAAGGCTTTAATACCAATGTTTCCCACTTCAACGAACGACATACATCATTAAAGGTGATTACTTCAGCTCTTAGACTTTGGAGTTCCATATCTTTATCACTTCAACGAATGACAGACAACAGTAAAGATGATCATTTCAGGTAAGAAAACTTAGTTCCAAACCCTAAAATTTTGGTTCATACTCACAAAGTTGAACACAAACTCTACAAATTTAGGCCCAAAGTTGTAATTGTTAGACACGAAAGTCGTAAATGATATATGCAAAGTCCAAAAGTTTGTCAAAAAGATAACCTAAACTCAAAATAGTTAGACACAAAGCCCAACAATTTATATGCAAAGTCTAAAAAAGTTACTCTAAAAGACAACTAATGTAATACTTAACCCCAAAATTTCGTCACATAACCAAACAGTTGAACACGAACTCTACAAATTTAGTCCCAAAGTCGTAATTGTTAGACACGAAAGTCGTAAATGTTATATTCAAATCCAAAAGTTTGTTAAAAAGACAACCCAAACTCAAAATAGTTAGATGCAAAGCTCAAAAATGTATATGCAAAATCCAAAAAGTTACGCCAAAAGACAACTAATGTAACACTTAACCCCAAAATTTCGGCTCATATGCACAAAGTTGAACTCGAAAGCCTAAAAATTTAGTCCCAAAGTCGTAATTGTTAGACACGAAAGTCGTAAATGTTATATTCAAATCCAAAAGTTTGTTAAAAAGACAACCCAAACTCAAAATAGTTAGACACAAAACCCAACAATTTATAGGCAAAGTCCAAAAAGTTACTCCAAAAGACAACTAATGTAACACTTAACCCCAAAATTTCGTCTCATAACCAAACAGTTGAACTCAAAACCATAAAAATTTAGTCCCAAAGTGATACTAGTTCGACAAAAAAGTCGTAAATATTATATACAAAGTCTAAAAGTTTGTCAAAAAGACAACCCAAACTCAGAATAGTTAGACACAAAACCCAACAATTTATAGGCAAAGTCCAAAAAGTTACTCCAAAAGACAACTAATGTAACACTTAACCCCAAAATTTCGTCTCATAACCAAACAGTTGAACTCAAAACCCTAAAAATTTAGTCCCAAAGTGATACTAGTTCGACACAAAAGTCGTAAATGTTATATACAAAGGCCAAAACTTTGTCAAAAAGACAACCCAAACTCAGAATAGTTAGACACGAAAGTCATAAATGTTATATGCAAAGTCCAAAATTTTATCAAAAAGACAACCCAAACTCAGAATATTTAGACACAAAAGACCAAATAGTTACATTCAAAGTCCAAAAGTTTGTCAAAAAGACAACCCAAACTCAAAAGTTTGTCAAAAAGACAACCCAAACTCAAAATAGTTAGACATGAAAGGTCAAAAAGGTATACTCAAAGTCCAAAATGTTACTTCAAAAGACAACTAATATAACAACAAGCCCCAAAACTTCGTCTCATAACCAAAAAGTTGAACTCAAAACCCTAAAAAGTGTCCACTTATCAACCAAAGTCTTTAATACAGCTGAGAAAACCCTAATAAATTATTACAATTTACTAAAAAGGTTGCCCTTGATGATAGTTGCGACTGTGTCTAAATCATTATTGAAAATATTCATAGAACTCTAGTAAAAACCAAACACACTAAAACACCACATTGAAAGAATGAACTTAAAGTTCACGCCCCTGTCACAACTCTGCTAAGAAAAGTACTGCAAAGCATGAAAGTTATGTCCCCTGCTATAACTCTACTAAACGAAAGTATTACCAAACACGTAGGTTACACTCCTACCATAACCCACTAAGAAAAACAAGATTTTGCTTAAAATACCACATTTATGATTGTTACGCCCCTTGTCCCTTTATGAGGGGACGCCCATGAAACTGTTAGAAATAGTAAATTTAACCTAGTGGCATACCCCAGATGTTATATTAGACACCCCCATAGCAAAAATTTACTTAAAACTCACTTTTATGGTGGTTACCCCCATACCCATTTTTGGCGGTTACGCCCATGAAACTGTTAAAAATAGTCAATTTAACATCTAGACATACCCCAAACTTTATATTAAGCATCCCCATATCAAGAATTTACATAAAAACAACTTTTGAAATTACTACCCCTGTACCCATTTTTGGCGGTTACGCCCATGAAACTGTTAAAAATTGTCAATTTAACATCTGGACATACTCCAAACTTTACATTAGACATCCCCATAGCAAAAATTTGCTTAAAAACAACTTTTGAAATTACTACCCCTGTACCCATTTTTGGCGGTTACGCCCATGAAACTGTTAAAAATAGTAAATTTAACATATAGACATACCCCAAACTTCATTTTAGTCATCCCCGTATCAAGAATTTACATAAAAATCACTTTTGAAATTACTACCCCTGTACCCATTTTTGGCGGTTACGCCCATGAAACTATTAAAAATTGTCAATTTAACATCTAGACATACTCCAAACTTCATTTTAGTCATCCCCATATCAAGAATTTACATAAAAACAACTTTTGAAATTACTACCCCTGTACCCATTTTTGGCGGTTACGCCCATGAAACTGTTAAAAATAGTAAATTTAACATATAGACATACCCCAAACTTCATTTTAGTCATCCCCGTATCAAGAATTTACATAAAAATCACTTTTGAAATTACTACCCCTGTACCCATTTTTGGCGGTTACGCCCATGAAACTGTTAAAAATTGTCAATTTAACATCTAGACATACTCCAAACTTCATTTTAGTCATCCCCATATCAAGAATTTACATAAAAACAACTTTTGAAATTACTACCCCTGTACCCATTTTTGGCGGTTACGCCCATGAAACTGTTAAAAATAGTCAATTTAACATCTAGACATACCCCAAACTTTATATTAAGCATCCCCGTATCAAGAATTCACATAAAAACAACTTTTGAAATTACTACCCCTGTACCCATTTTTGGCGGTTACGCCCATGAATTCTTACTCTTTTGGAGTAACTTTTTGGACTTTGCCTATAAATTGTTGGGTTTTGTGTCTAACTATTCTGAGTTTGGGTTGTCTTTTTGACAAACTTTTAGACTTTGTATATAATATTTACGACTTTTGTGTCGAACTAGTATCACTTTGGGACTAAATTTTTATGGTTTTGAGTTCAACTGTTTGGTTATGAGACGAAATTTTGGGGTTAAGTGTTACATTAGTTGTCTTTTGGAGTAACTTTTTGGACTTTGCCTATAAATTGTTGGGTTTTGTGTCTAACTATTTTGAGTTTGGGTTGTCTTTTTAACAAACTTTTGGATTTGAATATAACATTTACGACTTTCGTGTCTAACAATTACGACTTTGGGACTAAATTTTTAGGCTTTCGAGTTCAACTTTGTGCATATGAGCCGAAATTTTGGGGTTAAGTGTTACATTAGTTGTCTTTTGGCGTAACTTTTTGGATTTTGCATATACATTTTTGAGCTTTGCATCTAACTATTTTGAGTTTGGGTTGTCTTTTTAACAAACTTTTGGATTTGAATATAACATTTACGACTTTCGTGTCTAACAATTACGACTTTGGGACTAAATTTGTAGAGTTCGTGTTCAACTGTTTGGTTATGTGACGAAATTTTGGGGTTAAGTATTACATTAGTTGTCTTTTAGAGTAACTTTTTTAGACTTTGCATATAAATTGTTGGGCTTTGTGTCTAACTATTTTGAGTTTAGGTTATCTTTTTGACAAACTTTTGGACTTTGCATATATCATTTACGACTTTCGTGTCTAACAATTACAACTTTGGGCCTAAATTTGTAGAGTTTGTGTTCAACTTTGTGAGTATGAACCAAAATTTTAGGGTTTGGAACTAAGTTTTCTTACCTGAAATGATCATCTTTACTGTTGTCTGTCATTCGTTGAAGTGATAAAGATATGGAACTCCAAAGTCTAAGAGCTGAAGTAATCACCTTTAATGATGTATGTCGTTCGTTGAAGTGGGAAACATTGGTATTAAAGCCTTCAGCGGTCAAAATGAGATCATAGAACTCTTCTGGAATTGCCTCAGGGGTCAAAACGAGTTCAAGTAACCCACCACCCCGCATTTTTCCCCCACTGCTGACCCGACAGCCACTACCTACGCTTGGGCTAACGCGCTTTTCTGATTGGTTAATCCACCTGTCAGCCATTTCTTCGCCCCGCCTCCTATGTTAATACTCTTTTCTGATTGGTTAATCCCGCTATCAAGCGATGTTGACGTACTCACTCGCTGATTGGCTAATTTATTCATTTCTTACCAGGTTATATTTAAACTAGACGGCGTTATAAGTTTGATTGATTCAAGGAAAGTTACTGTTCACACTAGCGGAGTTTTGCACCGTAAGTTGGCTTGTTTTCTCTTAAAGTATGTTAAGGCTTATCGATAACAGGTTATATTCGGTGTAGATGATTGAGACTATATTTTACGCTGTAAGTTTGAATGTTTTCTCTTAAAGTATGGTAAGACTTAACGATAACACGTTATTCAACTGTATTGATGTAAAGTAGTTAAGATAAGTAATGTTGAATGTAATGTTCCTTCATTTTTCTTATTGGTTGATTAAAGTATGATATACCAGACAACCGCCATACACCACACATACCACACTAGGCGCCCGGTATACAGCCCTCATGTCACACTAGACGCCCGGCATACAGCCTTATATCACACTAGATGACCTCCATACACCCTACATACCACACCAGATGACCTCCATACACCCCTCACGACACAGTAGACGACCTCCATACACCCCTCACGATACACTAAACGACCCCTATACAACCATCATGACACACTAAACGCCCTCTATACACCCAATATGACACACTAGACGACCTCCATACAACCATCATACCCCGCTAGACGACCTCCGTACACCCATCACGACATACTAGCCGACCTCCATGTACCCATCATGGCACACTAGACGACCCCTATACAACCATCATGACACACTAGACGACCCCTATACAACCAACATGACACACTAAACGCCCTCTATACACCCAATATGACACACTAGACGACCTCCGTACACCCATCACGACATACTAGCCGACCTCCATTGACCCATCACGGCACACTAGACGACCCCTATACAACCATCATGACACACTAGACGATCCCTATACAACCATCATGACACACTAAACGCCCTCTATACACCCAATATGACACACTAGACGACCTCCGTACACCCATCACGACATACTAGCCGACCTCCATTGACCCATCACGGCACACTAGACGACCCCTATACAACCATCATGACACACTAGACGATCCCTATACAACCATCATGACACACTAAACGCCCTCTATACACCCAATATGACACACTAGACGACCTCCGTACACCCATCACGGCACACTAGACGACCCCTATACAACCATCATGACACACAAGACGACCCCTATACAACCATCATGACACACTAGACGACCCCTATACAACCATCATGACACACTAAACGCCCTCTATACACCCAATATGACACACTAGACGACCTCCGTACACCCATCACGACATACTAGCCGACCCCTATACAGCCCTTATTACACACTAGGCGACCTCCATACACCCATTGCTGCGATGAACATACTAGTAAAACAGACTGTATAAACTGTAAGGGTGTTAAAGCATACACCAAACGAACGCCCGGGCTTTTTAAACTAGAGTACGAAGGGACAGCTCTTGTTAGCTTATGTAGTAAGACGTACCATTGTAGTGGGGATTACGATAAAATCTGTTGTAAAGGGCTAAGCAAGCAACACAACAAATTAGATAAAGATATGTTTTTAGAGGTTCTCGCCACGCAAAAGGCCAAGGGTGGGAAAAATGTGGGTTTCAAAGTCTTAAATAATTCCATATTTTCCTATAGTCAAACAAGAAATGCTCTTTCCTATTTCTATATAAAAAGAAAGGTAGCTGATGATAATGTCTCGACTACACCTCTAGATATTTAACTCTTTACACTACCAGTTTAGACTACCCAGCAATCTCTAACAGTTTCACCCTAGCTAAGCAGACACCCAACTACATAGGTATAACTAAATGTTATCCTTGTACTATATATTTACTTCGTGTACTGAATATTTTTGTAATGTTATATAATATCAATGTATGTTATACACCTATTGAGATAATAAAAGAATAAAATATATCTTTGTCTTCTGTTTTATATTGATTGTTTTTCATTGATGTTGTATAATCTACTAACCTATCACTAACGATCAAGTACATAAAGAACTCCAAAGTCAGCATACACCAGACATAAACAGGTCACTTCCGGGGTCACCGACACGAAATGGCATGGTTAACTCCCCCTGTCTCTCATGTACATGTGGTGCGCTGCGCACCACACTATATATCTTTGTTAATTTACGGTCCAAATAATAATCAGATCCTTCCTGCTATACTACTCACAGAGTAGTAAACTGAACAGCTCCAGTAGCAAGCCGGACTTGGAAAATGAGGAAACTGCAACATGGAATACTTTTCAGATTGAGCCTCAATGGTTCCTGTCACCTATCCGCCATATTGACCGGAAGTCAAAACTCTTAAATAATGTTTCATTAGTGCACTCACTAAAAAAAAGAAGACAATTCTCACCTAGCATTGTAAACAACGGCAGCTTGTGCTGGTGATAGTGCCGGATGGGACAGCGCCATCATGGGGTGTACGCCTGTCAGGTTGGGGAATCTGCTCCCCCAGAAAGGTTCCAGAGGGGAAGGAATTCCAAAGGGTCTGGCCAAACTCATCATCTCAGACAGTGCAGACGACGAATCCACGGAGAGAAATGTTGGGCTGTCTCTGCCGAGTGCCTTCTCTCGTTTCCGCCATTTTGCTCTTCGATTTTGAAACCAGACCTGATAATGGAGAGATATTTCATTGCTAGATATTCAACAAATGTAGGCATCAATAAAATAGATAATTGCCTCTATGACGTCATTTTCATCGCTTTCACAAATGGCTTACATTTGTATCACTATAGATATGTACGTTTTAGCGTTCCCATGATGTTCTACTTATTATTAATTACATTGATGTTCTACTTTTCACTTCTTACACATGCGCTCTAGTTTTTACCTCTTACATTGATGTTCTTCTTTTCATATGTTCATAAATATTTTCTACTTTTCACTTTTTACATAGACGTTCTACTTCTCACTTCTTACATACATTTTCGACTTTTCACTTCTTACATAGATGCTCTCGCCTTCACCGCTTACAGATGTTCTACTTTTAACTTCTTACATAGATGCTTTAGTCTTCACAGCTTACAGAGATGTTCTACTTTTCACTTCTTACATAGATGCTCTAGTCTTCACAGCTTACAGAGATGTTCTACTCTTCACTTCTTACATAGATGCTCTAGTCTTCACAGCTTACAGAGATGTTCTACTTTTCACTTCTTACATAGATGCTCTAGTCTTCACAGCTTACAGAGATGTTCTACTCTTCACTTCTTACATAGATGCTCTAGTCTTCACAGCTTACAGAGATGTTCTACTCTTCACTTCTTACATAGATGCTCTAGTCTTCACCGCTTACAGAGATGTTCTACTTTTCACTTCTTACATAGATGCTCTAGTCTTCACCGCTTACAGAGATATTCTACTCTTCACTTCTTACATAGATGCTCTAGTCTTCACCGCTTACAGAGATATTCTACTCTTCACTTCTTACATAGATGCTCTAGTCTTCACCGCTTACAGAAATGTTCTACTTTTCATTTCTTACATAGATGCTTTAGTCTTCATAGCTAACAGAGACGTTGTACTCTTCACTTCTTACATAGATGCTCTAGTCTTCACCGCTTACAGAAATGTTCTACTTTTCACTTCTTACATAGATGCTCTAGCCTTCACCGCTTACAGAGATGTTCTACTTTTCATTTCTTACATAGATGCTTTAGTCTTCATAGCTAACAGAGACGTTGTACTCTTCACTTCTTACATAGATGCTCTAGTCTTCACCGCTTACAGAAATGTTCTACTTTTCACTTCTTACATAGATGCTCTAGCCTTCACCGCTTACAGAAATGTTCTACTTTTCACTTCTTACATAGATGCTCTAGTCTTCACCGCTTACAGAAATGTTCTACTTTTCACTTCTTACATAGATGCTCTAGTCTTCACCGCTTACAGAAATGTTCTACTTTTCATTTCTTACATAGATGCTCTAGCCTTCACCGCTTACAGAGATGTTCTACTTTTCACTTCTTACATAGATGCTCTAGTCTTCACAGCTTACAGAAATGTTCTACTTTTCACTTCTTACATAGATGCTCTAGTCTTCACCGCTTACAGAAATGTTCTACTTTTCATTTCTTACATAGATGCTCTAGTCTTCACCGCTTACAGAAATGTTCTACTTTTCACTTCTTACATAGATGCTCTAGTCTTCACAGCTTACAGAAATATTCTACTTTTCACTTCTTACATAGATGCTCTAGTCTTCACCGCTTACAGAAATGTTCTACTTTTCATTTCTTACATAGATGCTCTAGCCTTCACCGCTTACAGAGATGTTCTACTCTTCACCACTTCTACAATCGTTGTAACCGTGTCCTCTCCATTGATAATGAACCTTGTTACGGTTTTAATGAATACATAAACACAAAGCTACCTTAGTGTTGTTTACAAAGTTACAATAATAAACCAAAAGTCTCGTTCTTACTTTGTAGTTTAGATAAATTTTTAACCTATTTCTAGAAACTATTTACACACAACTTTACGATACCGTTGTGCGTCATTTCATCTAATTTGAAAGAATAGTTATAGTTTACATTCGAGGCAGCTGAGATGTGGTTTACGAGAAGAATGCTACGAATTCCATAGAAAAAATTACAAATGAAGAATGTTGAAGACGAGCCGGAGAATCCAGAAATATAAGAAAAATCATAAGGAAAAGATGATCGACATTTATTGGACATGGCATGCAAAAAGAAGGCATTGAAATATGATAACAGCAAGCATAATGAACAGAAAGAAGTGACGAGGAAAACCAAGAGAAAAAAAAAATGCAACTGCTTACCTGAATGGCATATTAAAAGATCATCAACTGAAATTGACATGCATGAAGGACCGAGCAATGTGGACAGAGATAATCGCCTACGCCAACCGGCATGGCACCTGATGGTGATGAGCAACAGACTAAAATCAGATTTACTTGATATCATGTGTACGTTAATCTAATGGAAACTTCCTCAGCAGATATGTCCTAATCAGTTATTAAAAAAGACATTGAAGACACAGGATTTACACAGTTAACCTATTTGTGTTCCCAAAGCCCACAAATCTACAATAGTGTCTATTATCACTGTTTAGAGTAGTGGCTCGCATAGACTGTTTTCATATATCTCTGGGGGTATTAGTTTTTTTTTTTTTTTTTTTTTTTGGGGGGGGGGGGTGTGGCGGGTTTAAATCTATGGGTGTTCTGAAATGCGATTCCCTGTCTGACACATGTCTCTTGATAATCTGAAGACAGTGAAAGACTTTATTTTTTTTTTCAAATTAAGAGATAAATCGTTCTGCCATAGTAAGATACTGAAGAGCAAACAGAGAGTTTGTAATAACCAAACAATCTTGCCCTATACAAACATATAGAAAAGATGTATGTGGATACTGAGGTGTTTTAGCTGCGTCTCTGCATCGTGACTTTGCTAACTCATTATTATATCAACTGTTTCATCCATCATTTCGTTTATCCCGCTAATTCAGTCTGTTGAAAATCATTTTAAATGTGCTCTTCGTTGTTTTAGAAAAATAATATCTGTTTGTTGACATATCTTTTGTTCTATATATTTTGTATGAGAGACTGTATGTCTTATTCATCTGTTCTAAACGACGGACGTGACTCTAGCAGGGAGAATCTTGTGTCTTCCTTAATGTACGAGGCATAAAATTAACGTTAATATTGCGCTCAACAAATCGTGACAAGCTTCCTCATGGCGACCGAACATGTTACATCATGCAATCTTCGTACAAATGATCAAAACCAACCTCAACACAAAGTGACCTTTACGAAGCCATAGATATGCACAATTAATTAAAAGTTGATAAGTAACCTTGGTATCGGTTTGCGAGTACTGGTAATATATTTGTAAATAAATGAAAGATTGAGTTATTAGTGGGTTATCATCATTGCATTGCGAAAATGTCCATATAAATAAAGATGTTTTAAATTAAAAACATTTTTTGTTCAACACAGGTTTGTATAACAGTTTATCTAATTTTGCATTCATTAGTTGTGTATTTCTATGTTCTGTTACCACTGAATCTCTCCCCCACATATGTTCATTCTCTCCCACATATGTTCATTCTCTTCCACATATGTTCATTCTCCCCCACATATATTCATTCTCTCCCACATATATTCATTCTCCCCCACATATATTCATTCTCTCCCACATATTTTCATTCTCTCCCACATATGTTCATTTTCTCCCACATATGTTCATTCTCTTCCACATATGTTCATTCTCCCCCACATATATTCATTCTCTCCCACATATATTCATTCTCTCCCACATATATTCAATCTCTCCCACATATATTCATTCTCTTCCATATATATTCATTCTCACGCACATATTTTCATTTTCTCCCACATATATTCATTCTCTCCCATACATATTCACACTTTCCCACAAATGCTCATTCTCTCCCACATATATTCATTCTCTCCCATACATATTCATTCTTTCCCACATATGCTCGTTCTCTCCCACATATGCTCATTATCTCCCACATATACTCATTCTTTGGTAGCCGCGATAGCTCAGTGGTTAATGAACTGGACTACTAAGGACAAGAGGTAGGGTTCGATCCCAATCGACGGCTTCCGGGTTCAGCCAGCCGTTAATGGGTACCTGATTCCCTTTTCAGGGAAAGTGAAGCGGCACGGGCGCAATATCGACCACATTGCCCCAAAAATCATGTGCCGACGGTCTGTAAAATATAAGGTCACTAACACCATATTCCCTATACGCCACTTGGCGTGACGGGGGAACTTTACCTTTTTTTTAATGCTCATTCTTTCCCACATATAATCTTTTTTCCCCACGTCACATAATGTTTCCCTCACAGATACAAGTGATATCACCATGTGATATAATTTAATGATTCTACTTTGTGGCGCGTAAGTGGTCTTTCCCCTTTTACACATAATTGGTGGGGGGGGGGGCGCCTCGATAGCCTAGTTGGGGAACCACCCCTCCCCCCCCCACACACACACACACTAGCTAGCGACGTTCGGACAACCTGTGTTCGATTTCCGCAGTGTGAGTTGTGCTCTAAAAAAATACCGCGGTCGACCCAAACGCTGGCAGAAATGGGTGCCAGGGTAGCACTCTGGGAAGGTGAGGAATGTAGTAGGAAAACCAACGTGCTAAGACGCCGATTCAAGTCTCGTACTTTTACTTTACTTTAGTCCTTTTATTCTACATATAGCAATTTTCTTCCTCTTTATTTGTTACCTGTCAACTTCACATAGCGTTCTCTGAACAAGCTACGTGTCTAGCTAGAAGAATAAAGATCGAAGAGGGGGGACACAAATGGGTTAAAAACTAACTTAATTAAACTATATATTGTCCAAGGATATCTATCGAAGTATATGTTATTGAAGTTATTGGTTATTGGTTATGGAAGGCCTCGGTATCACTGCAAACGAATCAAAATCCATAATGGCTCAACCGCCCGTGCCAGTGGAATCATCCGAATTACTAACTCATCTCCCAAACAAAGAATGGTAACTGTAGTAGTCTCAGCATCCATCGTAGCAGTCTCAGCACACGTCAAAGACATAAGGCGAAACCGCGCAGAAAGTGAACACAGCCAACTGTTCCCTGTCATAGGATATCATCCTTCATCGTAAACAATTGGGACATCGAAACATGATCAAAACGGACGAAACACACAGCTCACGGTGTGCACAGAGCACTTAACTCAGTAGCTCCTACAACAAGCCGGACTTGGAATATGAGGAAACTGCAACAAGGAACACCCTTCAGACATAGCCTTCAATGGTTCCTGCCGCCTATCCACCATATACCATGGAGGTTCACGTCCTCTCAAAAATGATGATGGTCATATTGAGAACAAAAAATGTATTGAAGTATATCATATCCAAATATATCTATCGAAGTATATCTTATCAAACTATATCTATCGAAGTATATCTTATAGAACAATAACTTGCCGATGTATATCGTATCAAAGTATATCTGAATTAAAGTTTGTGTTATCAAAATATATTTTATCAAAGTATATCTTATCTCGGGAGCCGCGATAGCTCAATGGTTAGTGAACTGGACTACAAAGGACAAGGGGTAGGGTTCGATCCCAACCGACGGCTTCCGGGTTCACCCAGCCTTAAATGGGTACCGAATTTTTTTCTGGGAAAGTAAAGCAGCACGGGCGTAATACCGACCACATTACCCCAAAAATCATGTGCAGAAGGTCTGTAAAATATAGGGTCACTAACACCATATTTCCCTATACGCTAATTGGCGTGACGGGGGGTACTTTACTTTTTTTTAAAATATATATCTTATCTAAGTATATCTTAATTAAAGTTAATATTATCAAAGTATATCTATCGAAGTATATCTTAATTAAGCTATATCTTATTGTATACTTGGCGGAGATGGAGCAACATCAGCAAAGTAAACAGCGACAAAAGAATAGAAAATGTCACATTCAGAATAAATAAATGAAGACCATTTTATTTAGTCAACGGATCATTTTGATCCCTTCTCCAGCACCTCCACCAGCGTGCAACGCCACCGCCACACGCTAGCGAAAGCACTGAAGATAGCCATTCAGATCCACGAATCCGGTAGCACTGGGATATTCCTTGAACATAATGAGTGTAATTGGATAAATTTCTGTATCTCTTATCAAAATGTGCACGTGCAGCAGCCATATTTTACCTACTCTTTAAATTGTTTAACCCTTTAACATGCGCAGAGCTCACACAACTTTCGCCTTTATCCGTGGGCTAGACTTCAGATCACAGTCCTGAGACAGAAAATGGATAGCGCCAAAAAAAGTATACGGATTCAAACCGGTAAATTGCCATCGTTTGTAGCGGATAGAGAACCCGGCACCATTTTGTAGACAGACCGACGTCTTACCTCTAGGAGTTCAATTCCCGTTGATAAATATAACAAAATAAATAAAAGTAAAGAGACCCCGTCCCGCCAAGTGGCGTATAGGGAATATGGTGTTAGTGACCATACATTTTATAGACCATCGGCACATGATTTTTGGGGTAATGTGGTCGGTACTATGCCCGTGCCGCTTTACTTTCCCATAAAAAAATCCTGTACCCATTAAAGGCTGGGTGAACCAGAAGCCGTCGGTTGGGATTGAACCCCCTACCTCTTGTCCTTTGTAGTCCCGTTCACTAACCACTGAGCAATTGCGGCTCCCAGTATACAAAATAGAACAACAATAAAGAAGATGAAGAAGGAAAACAAATAAAATTAAGACGAGGAAGTTAAACATGACAAACCGGATTATGTTTATGTCAACTAGTTAGTGAAGTGGAATCGCTTGACATTGATCAATCGATCGTTTACTATCAGCGAAGATTGCATGAGTTGAAAAATGTTGAAAATCCCTTAATAATGAACATGAAAATGAGAAAAGAGTTGACTAAAGTTGGCATGAAGAAAATACTCTCATTGTGTGCCTCATGGAAAGATGTTTAAGAAGACAAGGCAACTTTTATTTATACATCTGTCACTTCCTTGTTATTCCCTATCTGTGTGTTTTTTTTTTCTGAGCAGTACACTTGTATGTAGCTGTAATAGCTTAGAAATATAAATAAACTAAGGTATGATAAAGTCCTAATCGCTAAGAGCCAAAAATGAGTTATAATAGATGGTAGACATTATAGTGAAGGAAAGCAAAAATAAAGGACTCAACATTAATAGCAAAAGGACAGAGGTAATAGTAACAACAAAGAAAAAAAATATCACTGCAAAGTACAATAAAACAAGTGGATCAATATTAAAGCAAGTAAATGAATTTAAATATATGGGACCAGTATTAACTTCAGTTGGTAGATGTACAACAGAGGTGAGGTGCAGAATAGCTCAGGCAAAAGCAGCTTTCCGAAAAATGAGGAAGATACTGTGCAATCCATTTTTGACAATAGAAACAAGAAAAAGAGTTCATATGTAGAGCTTGTCTTAACATATGGATGTGAATCATGAAAAATAAGACAAGAAAATCACTGGAGGCTGTAAAAATGTGGTTTTACAGAAGAATATTGATAATACCTTGGACAGCTAAGAAGAGTAATGAAAACACTGAAAGAGGCCAAAGCAAAAAGAGAGCTAATTTCCAATATTAAGAAGAAACAATCATCATTTTTTGGCCATGTAATGAGAAGACAAAAGCTTGAATAATATTGTAACAACTGGGAAAATTGAGGGACGAAGAGATAGAGGGAAGCAAAGAGAAAAGATACCAGACAGTTTAAGAGAATGGCTTGGCAGAAAGTCAACAATAGAAATAATAAATAACTGTCGAGATCGAAAGTTATGGAGAAAGATAATCACCTACACCAGCAGGCATGGTACTTGATGATGATGATGTAGCTCAGTGGTTAGTGACCTGAACTACTGAGGACAAGGGATCGGGTTCGATCCTAATCGGCGACTTCCAGGTTCATAGAGCCTTATCTGGGGATTCATTTTTAATGTTTTTTCTTGCAAAGTTGGACGGCCTGTTGTAATATTGATCACGTCATCATTATCATCCTGTGTCATAGCGATTGACGTAGGCGATCATGTCCTTCCACAATCTTCTATCCACAGTGTATCGTATCGGTTCTGTTGGTGACTATTTTCCACGCTATGGCGCCAAGCTATCTACTATTTTCTCTCTTTGTCGTCCATGATCTCTCTTCGTACTTTATACACTACACTTTTATGAGTAGATAATATTGTAATCCCCATTTGTGTGAGTCCTGCTATTATCCTCCTTTGTTGTCTAGTTATTCTTTTATTTGTTTGTTATTATCCATTGTTTGCTAAAAATAAATGACCCAGTTTTAAAACACACTGCCCTCTCATTCCTGTTGTTATCCTCATTTGTTATTTAGTTACTCTTTTATTTGTTTGTTATTATCTTCCGTTTACAAAACAAATGAACGAGTGTTCCAACAGCGTTAAGATCTTAACCCTCTAGTCCCGGACTCCTAATGACTAATTCAATCGTATAACCGCTGTGCTATCATTTAACCCTAAAGACGCTGTCCCAGCAGTTTGCTAACATCTCGGATTTCTCTCTAAAGCCCCAGAGTCTGCACTTTCAATTTTCCCCCTCTTTAAGCCTCGAACACAATTTCCTCACTACACGGTCCCCAGTTTAAGAGTTTCCTCATTCTCTGTCTCATCTCCGCTGCTCTAATCCAGGCTAAGAATCTCCCATTGATCAAGTGCTTCTGTCTACAGTGTCAAATTAAACTTGTGGGGCCCTATTTGGGATCAAAACTGTATTTGTTGTATATACCGCCTTTTCTATTTACAAGAAAGCGGACATAACGTGGGCTGCCGCAAGATTATGTGTGGCTATGAAAGTAGATCATTGATTCGTCAAATGTTGAGTGACTGCGAATTAATAGTTATTGTTATTATTATTATTACTGCGTTAATTTCAATTTGCCTGCACGTTTTACTTTATAATCTCATCAAGTTGCTACGGTCTTCCTTAGAATTCTTTATGTAGTGATTTTCCCAGGTTTTTTTCCCACTCAGTTTTCAGTTTATTGTGTAATGATTGAACGAATATTGGTGTGATTGTCTTATATCTATTTCATCTTTAAAAATTACCCCCCATGAATATTATTTGGCATAAATACATGTAATTCTTTTGTTTTTACGTATCTAATTTTGTATTCTTTTTTGTCTTTTTTTTTATACAGTTGTGGATTTTTTTTCCGTTGTATTATTTTCTTGTATCCTCCTATTACTCACTTCTAGTCTGTACAAATATCTCTAATTTTACTGCTTTGTTTCTTTCTTCTATCGTGCAACGTTTCATCCCTATGTTCTAGTTTATATTTTTGTTCCCATTTCTAATATGTGTTTATGTAAAGAAATAAAATAAACTTTAACCCGACCGCCTGGTGGACGCTGCACATGCGGTCTTTATTCTCCAACACTACAAAGAATTCCCTCCACAACAATT
This sequence comes from Megaustenia siamemsis, assembly GCA_032433765.1. Taxonomy (NCBI): domain Eukaryota; kingdom Metazoa; phylum Mollusca; class Gastropoda; order Stylommatophora; family Ariophantidae; genus Megaustenia; species Megaustenia siamemsis. The sequence continues at coordinate 14,926,475 of JAVIAB010000092.1, read as the reverse complement.
TTAGTTTGAACTGATAGTTTACGCAAACCTATCACCGTGTGCCACACCGATTGGCCTAGACGAACATTTTCTTCCACAATTCTATATCCTCATTGCATCGTATCGATTCTGTTGACTCTTTACCTTGCTTCGACACCTAGTTATCTAGTATCTCTTTGTCGTCCGCGATACATCTTTTCCTGTATTTTTCCAGTTGTAACCAAGTATTTCAACTTTCCTCTTATCACGATGTGCCCGAAAAATGTTGATTGTTTCTTTCGATGTTTTTTAAAGGCTCCCTTTTTGTGTTGGTCTCTTTGAGAATTTCCTTGTCGGTCTTTTTTAACAATTCTTGGAAATCTCAACATTCTTCTAAGAAATCCCACCTCTGTGGCCTCTAATCGTCTTTTCATTTGTTTGTCTACTGTCAATAATTAGCTTCTATGTGTTCTATACAACCTTTTAAAATGTATAATTGCTTGTATTAACTTTATATTCTAGTTCAGCTTATTAACATGTCGCTCGCTCCTTTTTGTTACCGGCATTTTTTTCTTTCTGAGAACTCTTTCTGCAACAAACATAGCAAAGTGACGTAACAATTATCGCCTTCAAAATTTGTTTTCAAACTCTATTTGTCCTTTGCAATCTTCTTAGTGGACTCGCGACTTTTATTATCAATATTAATTACTACAGATAATTAAAATGCAATTTGCATACTAAAAATAAATTAACCTTTATCTATCCTTCTCTCGCTCCAACCCGTTCTCATCCTTTCTTTCCAGAAATATCCTGTTTAGTCACGTGAGTGGAGGTCATGATGTTGTGGTAGTCTGATCCGTTTGCACAGATTGCCTCCTGCCGTCACGTGGGCAAATTCTCATAAGAGAACACGTGATCGGATTAACATTTGATTAGCAACACTAAGTGGCTTACAACTCGATGGTTCCTTACCACCCAGCGGTGGACACTCCGTGTTTCTATCAACAGACTTTTGGGTGCATGCATTATTAGTTCGTTATTTGGAAACACGCAGAATGTGACAAGAAGACACAGTATGTGACAAGAAGACACAGTATGTGACAAGAAGACACAGTATGTGACAAGAAGACACAGTATGTTTTAGAAGAAAAAGAATGTGACAAGAAGATACAGAATGTGACAAAGAGATGCAGTATGGGAGAAGAAGAAACAGAATGTGAAAAAGAGACAGAATGTGACAAAAAGCTGCAGAATGTGACAAAATAGAAATATAATGATACAAAAATATACAGAATGTGACAAGTAGAAACAATGCGATAAAAAGAAACAGAATGTGACAAAGAGAAACAGAATGTGACAAAAAAGAAACAATGTAACAGAAAGATACAGATTGTGACAAAAAAAAGATGCAGAATGTGACAAAAAGAAACAGAACGTGACAAAAAAGAAATAGAATGGGACAAGAATATCTGGAATGTGACAAAAAGATACAGAATATGAGAGCAGGATACAAGCTGTCGATATGGCAACCAGCTACTCAAACAGCAACCAAGCAATCATCTTTTATTTACTGTGTCGAAAAATGATTGTGTGTATGTGTAAACGTGTGGAAATAGACAGCGAGACTGGAGGGCTAAATGATGCTACTAGGGATGTGTAACGTCAGGTATTGACTATATTGAATAAGAAAACAATCAAGTGGTTTAGACATTTAACCAAAATGAAATGCAACCAACCTGCAGGCAGAGCGTAGTACGTGAATATACCCAGCCACAGAGCGAAAGTGCGCGTGGCCGTGCGGCTAAAACCACTGTTCCGCTGGCTGAAAAGCCGACGTTCGGTGTTCGAAGCCCGCGGTAGACAGAAAGGATTTTTTCTAAAGGGGGTGAAATAAAAATCCTGAGTCTCACACGTCGTGGCGACAGCTTGACCAAGCGGCCTTTATCCCTCTGATTCTATCGTTGCCCCCCGTCTTACACCGGCAATGGTACTATGTGACGTAAAGATAGTTTTTTTTACAGAGCGAAAGAGAAGCACAGAAAGAGATTAGTAGATGGAATGAATCAAAGAGACATTAAATAAATTATACAAGACAATAACTCAAACTGCACAACTAGTCTGCTGTCAGTACCTAGGAAGATATATTGCAGAGTACTTTTCCAACGCATGAAGAATAGTGAGGGACGAAAGCTCACAGAGAATAAGCAGGCAGGCTTTAGAAGTAGGAGACCACGTACTGACCAAATCTTTCGCTTGCGAACCATTGTAGAATATCACTGGAGTGGAATTCATCCTTATATATAAACTTCTTAGACTTTAAGAGGGCATTCGATAGCATCCATCATCCATTGCTTTGAAAAATCCTATATGCACACAACTTCCCGGATAAGATCGTCAATATTCTAAAAGACATGTACGACGGCAACCAGTAATGTGTAAGACGTGAAGGACATGTACGACGGCAACCAGTGATGTGTAAGACGTGAAGGACATGTACGACGGCAACCAGTAATGTGTAAGACGTGAAGGACATGTACGACGGCAACCAGTGATGTGTAAGACGTGAAGGACATGTACGACGGCAACCAGTGATGTGTAAGACGTGCAGGACATGTACGACGGCAACCAGTGATGTGTTAGACATGAAGAACATGTACGACGGCAACCAGTGATGTGTAAGACGTGCAGGACATGTACGACGGCAACCAGTGATGTGTAAGACATGAATGACAGCAGACAGCTTGGATCAAAGTCATCACAGGAGTTAAACAAGACTGCATTTTGCCACCACCACTTTTTCTTGTAGTTGTGGACTGGATCATCCGAATGGTGGTTGGCACCAAGAGGAATTACATGGGGTCTCACCAGATGTCTTGAAGATGCTGACTTTGCAGACTAAGTTGGATTGCTTGCCCACTGTCACCAAGACATAAGATAGAAAACAGATAGAGTAGATCAGTTTGCTAACTCAGTAGGACTGAAAATAAATGCAGAGAAAACTAAGATTATGAGGATAAATGTCAAAAGTGCAGGGAATGTTACATTCAGAGAAGTGGGACTAGAAGAAGCGGATCACTTTACATACCTGGAAAGCTATATATCATCAAATAGCGAAAGAGGTATCTATTTAGAATAGGCATATCAGCCCAGGCATTCAATAGACTTAGACATTTGGTGTTCAACTAGTCTCCATCTTAGCACCAAGCTGAACATTTACAGGTAGAATGTACGGTTCGTACTTTCATATACAGCAGAAACGCTGAAAATAAACCATATGATAGGAGATTGACTAAGATGATTTGAGGGTCGTTGTCTTAAGAAGATTCTAAACATAAACTGATCAATACATTACCAAAAAAGAAGTGGCCAGAAGATAAGGCATTAACAACATCGATCAAGAAGTGAAAGGAAGACGTTGGAAATGGCTAGGCCACGTTCTACGAATGGAACGAACCAGGCATCCGTACCTAGGATTAAAATGGACGCCACATGGCAAACGAAGAAGAGATAGTTCATTGAGGACATGGCGACAAACCATACATGACGAAACGGAAGAGGCTGGCAGGTCCTGACAGCAGTTGTCCGAGTTTTCTCCAGACCGGATTGAGTGATGATTTCTTGTGAGTGTCTTATGGACCGGAGTTTAGGGGATTAAGAAGGCGCAACTAGGAAAGCCCAGAGAATTACACGTATCTCGGAAGTTCTCTATTCACGCAAGCAGATGTCATTAATAGTGCACTGCTTCCGTTCACTTAACATCTACATTTACTCGTCGCCTCCTTTCTCCGGTGGTCCCCGGAAAATAAATTATTCTTGCTCTATGTTTTCGTTTCATTTCTTCAGGTTCGTATTCACACAGACACTTTTCTCCCCCTACATTGTATTGAAATACTCGATTTTGTGTTGAAGTGTTTTCAAACACGCCTCACTCTGACAGTGGTGGTACACAATAGGCCGACGTGGTGAGTTAATCCCATCACACACAAGAAAACAAACAAGAAAATCAAACTATAACCTCCACATTTGAAGGTAACAGCAATCATGTTAGACAAATTACTCTCATGAGCGCAGTGATTAGTAACTCAGCTGATTTAACATTAGTTAATGACACATCCATCTATAGTTTTGTTAAAGCCTGCAGGCTGAGTGGGAAGACTGAGAATAACCAAACGTTTGTGACGTCTTCAGCTAAGCAAACTTTTGCGGCTGGATCCATTTGACCAACAACCACCCCTGCTCGTAAAGCCGGAAATGTCACAAACTTCTGGTCTTTCCTATTCAGCCCGCAGGCCCTAGAAATCCAGGTCCAGGAAATTCGTGTGTTTTGTTCCTGGAAATGTGTTTTGTACCTGGAAATGTATTTGTACCTGGAAATGTATTTTGTACCTGGAAATGTGTTTTGTTCCTGGATATATGTGTGTGCTTAGTTCCTGGAAACCATGTGTTTTGTTCCTGGAAATGTGTTTACTTCCTGAAAATGTTGCTTTCTTCCTGGAAATGTGTTTTGTTCCTGGAAATGTGTGTATCTTTTCATGGACATCCACTTTGTGTCTGATTTGTATATGAGCTGGCGTGTCTGGCAGTTGTAATCGAGCAATTTTTAATCAATTTTCATACCCACACTTGTATTTTCAAGTTGTGTCTTGTCTGTCTCTCATTACTAGCCTATCTATTAACTACATTCATTCATTGCTGCAATCTAATATTATTTTTCAACAAAGATGGCTGATTTTGAAATACTGGTGAGTCTGTTCATCAAAATGTTGTGTGTGTATATGTGTCCGCTCGAATGCGATGCGCGTGCCACCGTTATTAAATTTGTAGATAGCCTGGCACATTGATACGTAGGGAGGTCAAAAAGTAATGCACACCAATTTTTTTCTCGGCTAATAATAAAGATAGGAATATGAAATTTTGCACACTTGGAATATGACAAGTTCCAATTATGTGTTCCAAATTGCACAGCATTCTGATAAATATTACGCAATCTATGAACCGTTAAAATGGAGCTTGTCAACAATGTCCGTTACAAACAGCGAATTGTCATAGAATTTCTGGTTGCGGAAAAAGAAACTGTGGCAAACATTCATAAACGACTGTGTGCAGTGTACAAATGTTCTGCAGTCGATAGGAGCACAGTTAGTCGCTGGGTTCAGAGAATTAAAGCTGCAGAAAGTGTACGAGTGGAGCTGCATGATTTACCGCGTTCTGGACGTGTTGCCTCGGCTACCAGCACAGACATGTTAAACCGGTCTGATGCCATTATTCGTAAGGATAGGCGTATCACTAGTCAGCAATTGGCATTGCAGCTTACAGTCAGCAAGGGAAGTGCAATCGCAATTTTTAAAACTCTCGGATATTCAAAGATTTGCGCTCGATGGGTTCCTCGGTGCCTAACAAATGATCACAGAGTTCAAAGGAAAACATTCTGTTCTGAATTGTTGGAGCGTTTCGGTGTTGAAGGAGAAATGTTTTTGTCAAAAATTGTTACCGGTGACGAAACGTGGGCACATTATTATGAGCCTGAAACAAAAATGCAGTCAATGGAATGGCATCATCCGCAGTCACCAAAAAGAAAAAAATTCAAAACATCTCCATCAGCCGGAAAGGTGATGATCACTGTCTTCTGGGACATTGATGGTGTGATTCTTATTGATGTAATGACAAGAGGTGAGACAATCAACTCGACAGCTTACATCAATACACTGACAAAACTCAAAAATCGGTTCAAAAGAGTTCGGCCTAATAAGCCATCTGCAGATTTGTTGCTTCAACATGACAATGCACGCCCTCACACAAGTCTGGTAACACGGGAAGCAATCAACAAATTTGGTTGGACTGTACTGCCCCATCCTCCTTACAGCCCTGATCTGGCTCCCTCAGATTTCCATCTGTTTGGACCACTCAAAAAATTCCTGCGTGGGACACACTTTGACAATGATGAGGATGTGATCCGTGCAGTTAAAAAATGGCTACGCGAGCAGGACAAAACTTGGTACAAACGAGGCATTCATGACCTAGTTTCGCGTTGGCGTAAGGCAATACGCTTGGACGAAAATTATGTTGAAAAATAGGTAGTGTAAAGGGGATGTTCAGCTACAATCTGTGAAAATTTCACACATTTTGCCCGAATAGTTTCCGAGAAAAAAATTGGTGTGCATTACTTTTTGACCTCCCTTCAGTACAATACAATTGCCTTCTTTAGCCTATACAAGAATAACCTTAGGAACATTAAACATAATAACCTAAGGAACATTACAATTTGTGTCTGGTCCGAATTTACCTATAGACTAAATCAGCTATAGATTAGGGCCACACAATCCGATGAGTAGAAACCATTTTCAGACTTAGTTTTATGACTTCACTTTTTTCATACGATTTCAGGGTGAGACTTTCTGGTGTCAAATTGTAGAGGGAGGGGAGCTCAAAGATTCATTTAGTTTAGGACCTCCAAAGGTCTCAAGTCAGCACTGATGTGTTTAACTCTGTCTTGGCGTGTCCAGATCTACTGTCAGTTCCTAAATGTTCTGAGATGTTATTCGCCAAGTTCCACTTTTCCACGAATTAATACATAACTTTGGGACTAACTTTGCCACTAGTTGCATTTTGCAACTTTTGAAAATAGCGCCTCAATGTGTTGGCTGACAATGGCGCTAGCTGGTTCCGGCTAGGAGAAAGTAACTCTTTGTAATCGGCTTCAGACTTGAAGGTTAAGGTCATGTTGACATTAGAACCAAACAACAGCAACAACAAAAATGCACTGCTGCAGCATTTCTCCCTCACTCATGCACAACTGTCCCCCTCTATTCTCCCTCTCGTTCTTTCTCACCCTCGCACAACCTCCTCTTTTCTCTTGCTCTGTTTCACGAGAAGGTAAAATGCTAACCTATTTATGAATACACTATTTCGCGTAAAATTTGACAGATGTTTCCAAATACCCCGGAAGCGATTCTTATGTAGAGGTAAAGGTCACATTTTAATGTGTAAATAGCTGAACTAAATCCCCCCTGACCTTGCAGATGTGATGTTTTAGTCATTATCAGTGTGAACTCTAACCCATCCCGTCATCAGCTGAAAGGCAGACTCCCATTGTGTCACAAACACTTTCAGAAACTCCCACCCACTTTCTTCTCCCTTATTGTCTGACCATTTATCGCTTCATTAGCAACGCCAGAGGTAGGTCTTTATATCCGCTTTGCGATAGGCAATTTCTGATCTTCGTACACTATTCATTTCTTCTCCGTTTCCACTTTCTCTATCATACTGAGACCATCTTAATCTTTCTTTCCCCAGCCTCTCCAATTAGTGCTTCCCTGCTTTGGCCGCAGTTTCTTCATCTCACAGTGGCTTCGTGCCAGGCCATCGCCCAGGCACTTCATGTGAGGAGTACTCAAACGTGGACGTGACAACGACACCTTTAATTACTCCAGCTCCTGCCTTTCACTCACAGCCTCGGCAACGCTCGTCTCCCGCTGGGCAGCCTCTGCCTTAAGGTCAGATCATTCTCCTCTCTATTTCTGTCCGGGTAAGTACCCCTGGCCGCCCTTCAGGAACCACGTTCACTGAAAGAGTCCTTTATTGTTTTCTATTCATAGAGATCATGACGCATGCAACACAGCCAGTACCCAAGAACCTCCCAACAAGCAGCTTCAATCCGTGAACACTGCTCAATCATTGTTGGCTGTTAAACGGGGCAGAAGTCTGAACGCAGCGGAACAATAGAAGCTATCTCCAAATTTGATTCTGTCATATATGGGTTAAGATGGCAACCTAGAGGCTTAGCCCAAAGACACGGAGAAATGTGTGTCACACCATTGCCTACTGCCGGTTTCATCTTATTACCAGCCATAGTTTGAATAATTCCAGAAGGCCTGTCCGCAGGTAAAAACATTGCCCAATCCTACTACAAGGTTAACATTGCCATGGATGCATTAGGTGTGGTTGACGGGTTCAATTATTACCTTCAGTGCTTGATTTCCCCCTCCATAAATGAAAGATAAACGATGCGGGAAAAACCCAGTGTCACCTATTGACATTGTTCTTGATGTATATTAGATTCTGAGCTAGACAAGTACGTTTGTGTGGGAAAGTTGTGGACATCTTTCAGAGCAAAATGTCTGGTTCATTTGTAGTTCGATTGACAAGTCGTTATATAACATTGGATCCAATGAGTGGGGTTTATATTTGCTTATAAGAGATTATTGTATCGGTATCGTGAGTCTATCTTTTAATGAAGAAAGGGAGAAGTGGAGAGAAGGGTGCGCTTTTAGTAGCGCACAGTTGCTGCACTAACTATGGGAGTTGGAGAAGAGGTAAATTTTATTAGTTTGAAATGTTAACTTTTTAACAAATTATTTTTTAAATTTTTTTTTTTAAAAGCACATTAAAAGTTTGCAGCATTAAAATTAATGAGATACGATTAAACACGAAGAACTGAGAAAAAGATTAGAAATAAATCCCGTCATAGAAAACATGAATAAACAAGAGATAAAATTGTCTGGCCACGTGATTAGACAGAACTATAAAAAAAAAAAAACAAGGAGCCTTCAACAAACATTGCAAGAACACCAGACCCAAGGGCTGACCACGAAAATAATGTGCTAATTATTATAAATTAGGAAAGATAACAGCAGGAAAAGTCGAAAGAGTAACAACATCTATAAATTATATCTCCCCCAGACCCTGAAAGGCAAATGAGCAAATAGCTCACAGCTTCGCAAACTAGACAGTAGAAAACCACGATGGCAAAGTGTTTAGTAGCGCACGACTCCAATAACTAACACGTTAAAAACTATGGTGGTAAGGTGTTTAGTAGCGCACGACTCCAATAACTAGACAGTAGAAAACCATGATGGTAAGGTGTTTAGAAGCGCCAAGCTCCACTAACTGGACAGTAGAAAACTTTGATGGCGAAGTGTTTATTAGCGCACAGCTACAATAACTAGACAGCTAAAAACAATTATGGTGAAATGTTTAGTACCGCACAGCTTCGATAACTAGACAGCTAAAAACCATGATGGTGAGGTGTTTAGTAGCACACAGCTCCAATAACTAGACAGCTAAAAACCATGATGATGAGGTGTTTAGTAGCGCACAGCTCCGATAACTAGACAGCTAAAAACCATGATGGTGAGGTGTTTAGTAGCGCACAGCTTCGATAACTAGACAGCTAAAAACCATGATGGTGAGGTGTTTAGTAGCACACAGCTTCGATAACTAGACAGCTAAAAACCATGATGGTGAGGTGTTTAGTAGCACACAGCTCCAATAACTAGACAGCTAAAAACCATGATGGTGAGGTGTTTAGTAGCACACAGCTCCAATAACTAGACAGCTAAAAACCATGATGGTGAGGTGTTTAGTAGCGCACAGCTACAATAACTAGACAGCTAAAAACCATGATGGTGAGGTGTTTAGTAGAGCACAGCTCCAATAACTATCTATCTATTGACCTTTCGAGCCGTAACCGGCCCATAGGGCGTAGACCAAGATACACCTTCTCCTATATGAATTTTTGTTCTAGCAGTTTTCTTTTAAAGATATTTTATTAAATCTCGCCATCTGTCTCTGTTCTGTGCAAGCAGTTCTATCTCATTGAGGGAGCCGATTCCTGCTGCTCTTGCCTCTCTCATCAATGTTCTTCTCAGTGTCTCCCTGGGTCTTCCTCTTTTTCTTTTACCTGTTGTTTCCCATATGAGGGCTTGCTTTGCTATTCGATTATTATCTCTTCTCATCACATGTCCAACGTATGACCATCGTCTTTTCTTTATTACTGAAGATATTAGTGGTTGATTGGCGATTTCTCTAATTTCCTCGTTTGTTTTGAATTCGTTCCATTCTATACCAAGTATTTTCCTTAGACATTTATTTTCGAATGCGTTCAACTTTGTTTCTATATCTCTTGTTGTTTTCCAGCTTTCACACGCATACGTAAGGGTTGATAGTACATTTGATTTGAATAGCCTAAGTTTTGTGTTTGTGCTAATGAGTTTTGATTTCCACAACTTTTCAAGGCTTCTGAAAGACATTGCTGCTTTAGCCAGTCTGATTCTAATTTCTTTGCTCGTATCCCCTTCTCGATCAATGTGACTTCCAAGATAGATAAAGTGATCGATCTCTTCTACTGGTTTGTTTTCCATGTATATTTTGTCACTTGTTGGAATTAAACTTTTCATGACTTTAGTCTTTTCATGATTGACCTCAAGCCCAATTTTGCTGGCTATTGATGATAGTTCATTTGTGTTTTCCTGCATCGTTTTTATCTGACTGCTGATGAGAACTATGTCATCAGCAAAGTCGAGGTCCTCCAAATGGTCTCCTTGTATCCATTCGATGCCTTTATTACCAGTGCAGCATTTCTTCATTATGAAGTCCATAACAATTCCAAATAACAAGGGCGATAAAATACATCCTTGTTTAACCCCAGTTTCTATTGGGAAACATTCGCTCAGTCCTTCCTCTGTTCGAACTGCACATGTGTAACCATCATACATGTCTTTGATAATATTTATGATTTTTGATGGTAAACCATATTGCTTCAGAATTTTCCACAAAGAATCTCTATGAATACTATCAAATGCTTTTTTGAAGTCGATGAAGTTAAGTACAAAAGGTTTTTGCTTTTCAATATGTTCCTCCAATATAAGTCGTAGAGTGAAAATGTGGTCAAGACAGCTTCTCCCTTTTCTAAACCCAGCCTGTTCTTCACGCATTACTGTATCTATTGAATCCTTTATTCTATTTAGGATGATTTTACAGAATAACTTTGAGGCAACTGACAAAAGTGTCACGCCTCTCCAGTTGTTACAATCTCTAAGATTGCCCTTTTTTGGGATCTTAACAATGATTCCTTTTTTCCATTTATGAGGCGTCTTCTCTGTTTTCCAAATGATGTTGAACATTTTTTGGAGATGTATTAAATTATGGCTATCAATTGCCTTGAGGATCTCAGCTGTTAACTTATCCTCTCCAGCAGCCTTGTTATTGGTCATTAGCTTTAAGGTGGTTTCTATTTCACTCAAGGTGAAGTCATCTAAATTTACATCTAATTCTGCTGCTGGTGTTTCAGCTTCAAAATCTATTAAACTGTGAGGTAGTGGACGGTTAAGAATTTCTTTGAAGTGTTCTGCCCAACGGGCTTTTATGTCTGCGCTTGTTGTTAGCATTAATCCAGATTTGTCTAGAATTGGTGTTCCACTGGATGTATAGGTGTTTGTCAGCATCTTTTGTACTGTATAGAGAGTTCTGCTGTCTCCTGTAATTGCAGCTGTCTCTGCTTTCTCTGCCAAGTTGTCTATATAAGCTCTTGTATCTCTTCTTGCCGAACTTTTCACTTTGTTGTCTAATTCTTTGTATGTTGCTTTTGCCAGAACCTTTCCAAGATCTGTCTTTACATTAGTCACGGCTCTCTTTGCTTCTCTTCTTTCTTTGATGTATTTCCATGTGGTGTCTGAGATCCAAGCTCGTTTTTCCATTTTCTTCAGTCCGGCACTTGCTTCTGCTGCTGTCATTAGTATTTTGCTCTGTGAGTCCCACATTTCATTGATATCTAAGTCTATTTCACCGAGTGCTGAATAACAATTACTTAGCTCTATGTTAAACTTTTCCTTTATGGCTTCATCTTTCAGTTTATGACTATCAATTTTATGTGTAATTGACCTCTTCTGTTGGTTTCTAAATTTTAATCTTATTTTCCCAATGCACAGGTTGTGGTCACTATTAACATCAGCACCTCTGTAAGCTCTTACATCTATTAATGATGATCTGAATTGTTGTTTAATACATAGGTGGTCAATTTGATTTGATGTTCTATCGTCAGGAGATATCCATGTTGTTTTGTGAATATTTTTGTGTGGAAATAATGTCCCACCTATAACTAAATTTTCTATTAAACATAATTCTATTAATCTTTCTCCATTCTGACTTGTTGTATTACAGCCTTCTCTCCCCATCACATGTTCCACTCCTGCGTTATCTTGTCCTACTTTGGCGTTGAAGTCTCCCATTACAATTAAAAGATCGTGTTTTGGTATTTTGTTTATAAGTTGTTGCAGTTGGTTATAAAAAACGTCCTTAACTTCATCATCAGCTTCGTTAGTAGGCGCATAACATTGAATAATTGAAAGTCTTCCATGTTTTGTTTTGTATCGTGTTCGTATCAGACGGCTATTTACCGGTTCCCATTCTAATAAACTTCTTGCAGCTTTGTCTGTCATCATTATGCCTACTCCTTCACGGTGTTTTCCATCTTCCCTTCCAGAAAAAACTACTATTTTATTATCAATAGATCTCCTACCTGTTCCAAGCCAGCGCATTTCGCTTAATCCTAAAATATCTAGATCGTATCTATCCATCTCGCTCGCGACCTGTGCATGTTTCGTCGGAGCGGCCATTGTTCGCACATTCCAGAATCCTATTTTTGTTGTTGTTTTGGGGCCGAAAAAACTATCATTATTATCTACTGCTAATTTACACATTCTGTATCAGGTCTACGTTTCATTAACAACGACTAATAACTAGACAGCTAAAAACCATGATGGTGAGGTTTTTAGTACCGCACAGCTCCAATAACCAGACAGCTAAAAACCATGATGGTGACGTACACAACTTTTTATCACATCAAGGCATGTTGAGGTTATGGTAGCTATCTATTTAAAAAAAAAAAAAAAAAAGTCGTGGTACTGGAGGATTTTTCTTTAAAGGACGCGGTACATGCTTACAAATACAATTGTCTCCATTGTTGCATTAGTTAACAGTAAGATGTTTTAAATTACAAATACAATTGTCTCCATTGTTGCATTAGTTAACAGTAAGATGTTTTAAACTACAAATATAATTGTCTCCATTGTTGCATTAGTTAACAGTAAGATGTTTTAAACTACAAATATAATTGTCTCCATTGTTGCATTAGTTAACAGTAAGATGTTTTAAATTACAAATACAATTGTCTCCATTGTTGCATTAGTTAACAGTAAGATGTTAAAACTATAAATACAATTGTCTCCATTGTTGCATTAGTTAACAGTAAGATGTTTTAAATTACAAATACAATTGTCTCCATTGTTGCATTAGTTAACAGTAAGATGTTTTAAATTACAAATACAATTGTCTCCATTGTTGCATTGGTTAACAGTAAGATGTTTTAAATTACAAATACAATTGTTTCCATTGTTGCATTGGTTAACAGTAAGATGTTTTAAATTACAAATACAATCGTTTCCATTGTTGCATTAATTAACAGTAAGATGTGTTAAACTACATGTTATTCCTTGAAGACGTTTACAAAATAATCCGAAAGCAAAAAAGTTGGTAAAATATTCTATCAAAATTGAAAGGAAATTGGAGGCTTGCATTGAGCATGCGGCTTTCATTCTAAAGTCCCAAAAGAAAGACACATGACAGATCTTAAAAAAAAGAACACAAAAAACCAGGAGTAGCACATCTCATTTCACAACACACATATGAATATATACAGGCACTACACATGTTAACATACAAATCAAACTCCCACCTGAACACGAGCTTCACTAAGGTCAAGGGTCATGGCCAGTTCTTCTCTGGTGAACACATCCGGGTACTGTGTTTTCTCAAAGGCTCGCTCCAGTCGATGCAACTGCAAAGGTGGAGTGTGTGTAATGATGACTATATTAATGGTATGTGTGTGTGTAATGATGATTACATTCATGGTATGTATGTGTAATGGTGACTATATTAATGGAAGGAAAAATTAAAAAATAAAAAAAAAGTATGTAAAAAGCTTTACGTGATAAGTGGACGACACAGACTAGACGACGTTTCGGCCCAATTGGCCTTCATCAGGAACAAACAAAAAAAAAACACACACAAAACTAATAACGAAATAACCAAAACAAAAACAATCGAAATGTGTAAAGAAAACAAAATTATCTATCCTGTCAAAACAAAAGGAAATAGCAACCAAGTGCGGCTGTCGTGAACGTAGAGAAACGTGCAAAAATGTGCGCAAATGCACACAGAACCAGAGCAGTTCACACAGGGGTCAGTGTGCAAACACAAAGGAGAAAACTTATGTTTTTATACACAAAGGGTATAAAAACCATGTGTATAAAAAACGTGGTGTATAAAAATAAACAAAGGAGAAAATGAAAGATCCAAAACAAAATAATCGAAATATGTCTCCTGACCAGAGGGTATAATTACAGCCACACCCGTGGTACAATTCCTTTCCCATTCTGGCCACGGTCCACGATACAGGAAAGTCAATTCTTTTCTTTAACATATTTCCTTTATTTTGTTTTGGATGCTTCATTACTAGTTAGCTATGTAGGATTAGTTTTATTTACTTATATATCTGTGTGTGTTGTTGTTTGTTTGTTCCTGCTGAAGGCCTATTGAGCCGAAACGTCGTTCAAATCTGTGTCGTCTACTAACCACGTAAAGCTTTAACCATACCATTTTTTTCTATTTTATTTTTTCAATTTTCCCCGGCCAGGATTTAAAGCTGGAAGCCGGAGACAGAGAAAGCATAGTGGAATCAAGACGAGTGACAAAGAGAGGTGGCAGGGGAAAAACAAGATGTAACAGCAGTGTATAAACTGTGATAAGCGTCACATATCAAATATTTAGAATATAATATAATAATATATAAATAATAAATAAATATAGTAATACATTTAAATAATAATAACATTTATTAATGTATAAAATATAAATTATATAGAGCATAAAACAGACAGCAAGTTCAGTTTTCGATGAAGTTTTTGGAATTTATTGGAGCCCCGTACTTCCAGATGAAAAGAAAAATCTCGATACATAGTCTTCTTTATTTTTTCCTTCCTCACTTGTCTTTCAGTGTTGAGTGGAGATATAATTTGTGGTCTTTTGCTCTTCTGTTCGCCTCTGCTGTTGTTATGTTTCCCAGTGTTTCTAATATTCCGCCAATTCTATCTTTTTCGTGGTCGACCGTTAGGGTCTGATGTTGTCGCACAGTTTATTGAAGGATCGTGGAGTTGTGTTTTGATCTTTCTGCATTGTCACTCGGCCAAACCATTTTATCTGTAGTTTCTTTATATATTCTATAGTGTGGGTTATTCCTAGCTTTTTTCTCAGTTCTTCACTTCTGATCTTATCTCTCAGGGTATTTCCTGCCATTCGTCTTACACATTTAATCTCATTAGAGGTTATTTTTCTTATTGTTCTTGCATCTTGGATCCAGGACTGGCATTAGTAGCACAATGATGGAGTTAAGATTATACATATACATATATATAATTTGGACGTTAAACTATGACAAGAGGAAACGTGAAATATATTATACTTAACACTTGAACTCCCGGACGTTGATCTCCTGTACCGTTGAACCAGCAAGACTTACATTATGTTCAGAATAAGTGTAGACGTTTTTTTACCGAATATTTTGTTAGCCTTAGATGTCAATGCATCAGGAGGTCGACGCCTGGGAGTCATGACACAAGCGGGTATACCTCCCTTAAAATGTTAGGAAGCTAAAGAGCCGAAATACGTGCTCGACGGTCTACTTCTGATGATCAGATTGGCTCCTGCTGCGACGCTCTGTATAAAGTTTCCTATTATTATAGGTCTCTATTATCTCCACTGCTTGTTATAAGAGGTAAAGATAATGTAGAGTACTACAGCAAAGGGACATATAGTGTTTTAATCAAAAAGTATTTGACCTTAGGGGATGTGTGCGCTTGTCCTCGCTCTTAATGAGGTAAAGGTAAAGTACGAGACTTGAACCGGCGTCTTAGCACGTGAGTTTACACCCATATGTGCTCTGCCGCCTATCCAGAAATGTTCGGAGATTTCTGTATAGTGTCGCATCAAGCATCAAAACTCAGATGCGAGGCGACATTCCTCACCTTCCCCAGGTAATACCCTGGTACCCATTTCTGCCAACGGCTGGGTCGACCATGGGGGTATTTTATTTACAACCACGAGTACAATTCACACTGCTCCCAGCGGGAATCGAACACGGGTTGTCCGAACGTCGGAAGTCCAGTCGGGTGGTTTTCCCAACTAGGCTATCGAGGCCCCCTCGCTCTTAATACCTTGATCAACTAAAACTACAAGGCCCTCATGTCTTCAGTCAGGTGTTCATTACGTAATCAATTCATGATTTGTAACGTCAAACGTATATAGAAAAAGATCAGAAGCAGGATAGCAAAATCAACAACGAATTTTAAAACTTGGACAAAATATGGATATGAATAATACTAAGCAAGAAAACCAAACTTAGAATATTCAACTCAAACATATTATCAACACTTATTGTTGCATGTGAAAACTGGAAAACAACAAAAGAAATTGAGAAAAAAACAAAACGCTTTTGAAGACAAATGCCTAAGAACAATACTCTATGTACAATGGACTGAACTCAACACTAATATTGAAATAAGAGAAATGGCCATGCAACCAGAGATCTCATCTACAATTAGGAAGAGAAGGTGGGCATTAGTCAGACATATGCTGAGGAGAGACAACAAGAGATCTCCAAAACAGTTTCTTCTATTGGAAGCGTCAGGATACAGAAAAAGAGGAAGACCCAAAGAGACACTAAAAAGAATACTTATAAGAGAAGCAAAGTTGGCAGGCATAGACTCTAAAGATAAAATCGAACATCTCGTCCAGAATAAAGATGGAATATGAAAAACACTACAAGCCCTATGTGACGTCACGCGGCGCTGGAAGGATCAAGGTCTAGATCAACGTGAAACTGTGTCTGCCACGCCAGTAAGGATGACCTACCTGATCAACGTGAAACTGTGTCTGCCACGCCAGTAAGGATGACCTACCTGATCAGCGTGAAACTGTGTCTGCCACGCCAGTAAGGATGACCTACCTGAAATGTGGTAAAAGTCGTTCTACTCCTCCTTATCTTCCTTGGCTTTCCTCCATCATCATCATCTACTCCGTTATCTGTATCTGCATACTCACTTTGAGACCTACGGATATCAATTCAACATCTATTATGTGAAATCATAATATTCAATATCACTAAGTGATTTCAACACCAATGTTAAGTCAGTGCTATTATATGGCTGTGAAACATGGAGATCAGCAAATATGTCAAACATGACGATGCAGATTGTCTTCATTAATGGATTTTTGCGCAGAATACAAGGATGGAAATGGAAGGATAAAATCACTAACATAGAATTATGGACATGTACCAGTCAATTATTATTGGATAAACAGATACAGCGAAGACGATGGCGCTGGATAGGACACATTACGGAAGCCAACTGAGAGTATTACACAAGAGGCCCTTTGTGGAATCCTGAGGGAAAAAGACAAAGAGGAAGACCAAAATATTCTTGGAGAAGACAGATGGAAAAATATGAAGATGTTGGAGAAGAAATGAAATGACTTTAAAAGAATAGCAAGAAACAGAACGGCTTGGAAAATGCTCGTTCAGTGCTTATATTCCGCAGGGAGTTGAAAAGAGGAAGAGGAAGAAGACTATTTAGCTTGTAATGTATATATATCAAAGTTATAAAGGCGATTAGTGGCCACAGAGATGAGATTTCTCAGAAGATTGTTGACAGCTCCCTGGGCAGATAAAAAGACCAACAAAGGAGTAAATTAGGAAAGAGACGAATACAAAAAAGGAACTAACAAGAAACATCAGAAAGAAACAATGAACATTCTTCGTGCACATCATAAGAAAAGGGAAAGTTGGAATAATTCGTTACAGCTGGCAAAATACAGGGAAAGAGCGATCGCGGGCGACAAAGAGAGGAGATACTGGATAGTTTGGTGTCATCGCATAGAGAACAGTAAACAGAATTGATACGATGTAATATGGATAGAGAACAGTGAAAGAACATAATCATCGACACAAACCAGTATGGCACATGATGATGATAATTAAAGTTGTAACATTTAAGTGGCACCGGTATGCAGAACATCCGACCAGATTATTCAGTATTTTGGAGTATAGCTCAATAGCATGAACACCCATTCTTTATGTTATTTGGGTTAAATGTAGAGTGTTATGTCGGGACTTGATCCCAATAATCAAGCCATCACTTTATAAACTGAGGCTACACCATTGACGGGAGCCGTGATAGCTCAGTGGTTCTGATCTACAAAGGTCAAGAGGTCAGACTCGATCCTCATCGACGGTTTTCAGGCTCACCCATCCTTAAATAGGTACCGGATTTTTTTCTGGGAAAGTAAAACGGCACGGGCGTAATACTGACCACATTACCCCAAAAATCATGTGCTGAAGGTCTATAAAAATTATGGTCACTAACACCATATTCCCAACACGCTTCTTGGCGTGACGGGGCTCTTTACATACACCATTGACACTCTTATGACCGCTTGTTGACTCATACATTATTAAACAAACAGTAGATCAAGTGAAGTCTATTTGATGCTCTACAGAAGATGAAATATAAGATGACCATTTCGACATATAAATAGTAAGAATAAAGTTTTCCTCCACACCTTTGCTTGGTCTACATGGAATATGGTGTTAGTTACCATACTTGTCCGTGACCACGGCACATTGTTGGGTGATGTGGTCAGTATCACGCCAGGTCGACTTACTCTTCAGAAAAATCTCTGCTATCCTTATTTAGAGGCTGGTCGAACCCTGGAGCTTGTCGGTTTTAAAATAACCCGCCACTTCTGGGGATCGAAAGTGAACCCTTCTCTTCAGGAAGCGAGCACACTAACCACTCAGCCACCGAACCTCCAATTCCTCCAGATATAAGAAAGGGGAAAATGAAACAGACTGAAAGAAAATGAGAAAATTACAGAAAAAAATGAGACTGTTTATATATGTAACAGAAACCGCGGTTAATTAAATACAAATGTTTGTGATTGCCATCTTGTCGTTTATTTTGTTCTTTGCAAATGTTATTTATAGTTGCTAGACAACCTCAGTTTTCTATCTATGACCAGACATATCGCATTGGCAGCTGTTGGCTCCTACCGTTGAATGATTTCTGTCATTTCTTTAATCCACAAGATTCGTAATGTTTGTGCTATTTTACCACCGGATCATCTGTTAATCTGGATGGGCAGTAGTGGCAACTTGACTGCCTACCTTTCTATATGCATGAGGAAAAATAGGGTTTCGTTTTCTGAAATTGTATATGTTTGATAAAAGGTATAGATTCAAAATTATGTCTAATAAAATGTATAGTTTGATAATGTTGTCTTATGAATGGTATAATTACAATACAGAAGAGATAGAGGGGAGCAAAGAGAAAAGTAACAGACAGCTTAAGAGAATGGCTTGGCAGAAGGTCAACAACAGAAATGATAACTAACTGTCGAGATCGAAAGTTGTGGAGAGACATGATCACCTATGCCCGCAGGCTTGGTACTTGATGATGATGATGAGTTACAAAACGTTCTGTTTCGTGGATATATAACGAAATGTATAGTTCCAAAAGGTGTTATGATTTTCTATATTTCTCATGAAACGTTTAGTTTTTAAATATTGCCTGTCGGTAGGTATAGAGTTCAAATATGTTATCTGACTCTCCAATTAAAGGTAAAAAAAAAAAAGTAAAGTACCCCCGTCACGCCAAGTGGCGTATAGGGAATATGGTGTTAGTGACCATAAATTTTACAGACCTTCGGCACATGATTTTTGGGGTAACGTGGTCGGTATTACGCCCGTGCCGCTTTACTTTCCCAGAAAAAAAATCCGGTACCCATTAAAGGCTGGGTGAACTGGAAGCCGTCGGTTTGGGATCGAACCCTACCTCTTGTCCTTTGTAGTCCAGTTCACTAACCACTGAGCTATCGCGGCTCCCTCAATTAAAGGTACAGTTAGAAATTGTTGTCGGATGAAATGTAAAATTGTCAAATGTTTTCTGATGAAAGATAATTACACTTTGTCATAATTGTTTATTATGTTCGCTTCTTTGCGGGAAACGCGCGAGATAGATAACCTGGAGCAGTCCAGGTTAAGCCTTAGACCTCATCAAAGCCTCAAGTTGTCGCCCAATTAGATTTACTGTCCACGTCAAATTCAGTCCCAGAAAAAGACCACTGTCCAATTTGGACCATGCCAGAAGTTAAAAAAGTGAATGTAAACAAACCTCAGCCAGGGACTTATTCATTTTAAAAGAGGGAGCATATTGCTTTACAGAACGTTACTATTACCATAGTATTTGTTGGCCATGTAATTATCTAGGCATTATATGCCAGTGGTTTGCCATTGCTTTCTGACGGTAGGCGCAGTCCTGAGGGCGGTAATAAACACGGGTCACAATCTCTTTAAAAACCGCGATCAGTGGGACTCGTTCTCCGAACCACGGAGTTGTGAAGCCGAGTTCTGTAAGCTACGAACACCTATCCTTTTCATTTAGAAGTCCTATATAATATAGCAGTAGTACATCGTGAATGTATATGATCGAACTTTCCAGCAAAACTCAAAAAATCAAGAATGTCTGTGCGGTCCACTACATCCCCTTCCAGTAAATTTACGGAACTAATAGTTCGTGTCGACTGCGTAGCATTAGATTAAAATCATCATCCGTTCTTGTATTAGGGAATTATCTCAGCTCTCTCATAGACACCAAACCTTCCTCACCTGCACCTTATATACGGATCATCTTTGACATTGGTAACTGAAAGTTTGCAGGAATATTTTATTTATCTTTGAATTTTCCAACTGCAAGTGATAATGTTATGATCATATCAATTTCTTTTTCCGTTCGCTAGCTATGACCTCTGACGAAGTCCCTAGAGACTAGGAACTGAATTTTGCGTTTTAATCCATTTTCCCCTAGCAGCCGTGTGCACAGGGGTCCCTCGCCACACAGGCAGATAACTCAGACTTCGGACGTACTCATATTTTTACCGTCGATGAGTAATTGACGTTTCAAGCCGGGTCTCTCTGCTGAGACCATGAGTGATTGTGTAGACCACCGGTGTACCAACCAACCAACCAGTGTAGCCGGGATTTGAACTCACAACCTCTCTGTCTCGAGGCCGACGTCTTGCCTCGAGACCAACCAGTCCCCCATTTGCCGGGACCAATCATATCAATTGAATCTATCCCTATATTGTTTGAGAGCGCCGGTAGCATAGCTAAAGCTGCCTTGTCGATTATATGAACGAATCAAATGCAACTTGGAGCTCTCCACTCGAACTACCTGATAAGCGAATGGCTCACTTGTTGGGGAAACCCCCGGCAAACCACTAGCTCTTTACCTGTAAATGAAATGTGAAGTATCCAGTTCACCTCACTACGATATAGACTGACACTGATACTGACTAAAGTGTTACAATTTTATTGATACTTTTTCTTGAAGGTATTTTAACAGCCGTGTGAGGAGCTATGAACAGCCGCGTGAGGAGATAAGAGCAACATTTGGCAGAGATAACAGCAGTCGGAAGACGGTCTAATAGCAGTCGAGAATCAACATGTTCACACAATAATACTCTTGTCAATTACACGACGCACAGATACAGAGCAAAAGTTAATAATTTATTCATCTTTAGTAACAAATGCGTTAAATAACAATAGATGAACTTGTAACCAGAAGGAGATCAATTGTGTTGTAGGAGTTCATTGCTGAAAGTTGATTACACTTTCGTGTGGAAAACACACAACATAAAAATATGAAGAACAATAGAAATTCTGCAAAAGTTATAAATCTCTTTTAGTTATGTTAGGTAAGTCCCAACAGGTATTACTATTACTTTACCCAGTAATTTACCGGTGTGTGTGTAATATATATATATATATATATATATATATATATATATATATATATATACACATATACACTACATATGGATATATATAGAAGAGTAATGAAAACGCTCTAAAAGAGACCAAAATAATAAGACAGATAATTTCCAATATTAAGAAGAAAAAAAATCATATGTAATGACAAGGGAACTGGAATATATTGTAACAAGTGGGATAATTCGAAGAGGGAAGAAAGAGATAGAGGGAAGCAAAGAGAAAAGACACCAGACAGGTTAAGATATTTTTTTTTTGCAGAAGGTCAAGAACAGAAATGATAAATAACTGTCAAGATCGAAAGTTGTAGAGAGACATGATCACCTAAGCCAGAAGGCAGGGTACTTGATGATGATGATGGTGATGTGATGATGATGATGATGATGATGATATAAAGATAACCAGGTGTCCTGACCTTTACGTGACAGACCCGAATTTCAACCCTTTGTCCTGGATATTTTACAATCCAATCCGAGAGAATTTAATTTATCTCGAAATTGACCGATTTTTTACATTTTGTCCTGGATTTGTTGGTGCCTATATGGTTAAGTGTAATAAAATGTATGCAATTTACTTCAAAATGAAATCAAGAAGAATTTTTATTTTTCAATAAGCATTATAACAACCACCAGAAAATTAAATTAAAATGAGATTCCTGAAAAGAAAAAAAAAGGAAATTAAAAATAACATGTTTTATAATAAAATCTCTACTTTATTCTGGCCGATGGAAAATGTAAAATCGAATCTCTCTGTTCCCGTTTTGGGTTTGGAAAATATGGTCACCTTAACATATATATATATATATATATATATATATATATATATATATATATATATATATATATATAAGTTCTGTTTCTTACATTTCTTTTAAGATTATTCCATGTCTTCCCCATCATCTTCATTTCTGCTTCCATCTGTCTTCTCCAAGAACATTTTTGTCATCCCATTAGTCTTTTTTTTTTTTTTTTTTTTTTTTTTTTTGGGGGGGGGGGGGGGAATTCCAAAAAAGGGCATGTTGTGTGATACTCTCAGTTGGGCCTCGGTAGCCTAGTTAGGAAAACCACCCGACTGGGCTACCGACATTCGGACAACCCGTGTTCGATTCCCGCTGGGAGCAGTGTGAGTTGTACTCGTGGTTGGAAAGAAAATACCCCTCAGTCGACCCAGCAGCTAGCAGAAATAGGTACCAGAGTAGTACTCTGGGAAGGTGAGGAATGCCGCCTCGCATGGTAAGTTTCGATGCTTGAAGTGACACTATCCAGACGTCTCCGAGCACTTCTGGATGGGCGGCCAAGCACATATGGGTGAAAACTCGCGTGCTAAGATGCCGATTCAGGTCTCGTACTTTACCCTCAGTTTGCTTCCGCAGTGTGTGTCCTATCTAGCGCCATCGACTTCGCTGTATCTCTTTATACATTGGTATTAGACTTATACTTTTCCATATTTCTGTGTTAGTGATTTTGTCCTGCCATCTCCATCCTTTTATTCTGTGCAGGCATCAATTAATTAAGGTATCTTCATGATTGTCATTTTTGTTGTTCTCCATGTTTCACAGTCATATAATAGGACTGACTTAATATTGGATTTAAAAAGTATATATATATATGTAAAAAAAAAAAGTAAAGTACCCCCGTCACACCAAGTGGCGTATAGGGAAATATGGTGTTAGTGACCCTATATTTTACAGACCTTCAGCACATGATTTTTTTGGGTAATGTGGTCAGTATTACGCCTGTGCTGCTTTACTTTCCCAGAAAAAAAACCGGTACCCATTTAAGGCTGGGTGAACCCGGAGCCGTCGGTTGGGATCGAACCCTACCCCTTGTCCGTGGTAGTCCAGTTCACTAACCACTGAGCTATCGCGGCTCCCCATATATATGTGTGTTATATATATATATATATTGTGGAGACGGAGGATGGGGAGGGTATAATAGAGCGAGAGAAAGAGGTTAAGAATCGATGAAAAAGAAGTAGCATTTTATACAATTGATGTAGATGGCAAAAAGTGGAGGGAGACAACATACCTGTAATCTGTAGCTGGTTCTAACGATGGAGCGTTATCTTCTGTTAGTCGATCATCCCCGTTTGAATTACCGATAGAATAGTGAACTGATGAAGTTGTTGATGCGATTTGTGACGATGGCAGTGGTGGTGTTGGAGTTAGTGATGGTAGTTGCGAAGGTGAAGCACTGTTCTGGTTTTGGTTAGAGGATGGCAGCGTTGTTGGAGAGGACGGCGTGTTTTCACCATCCGACATGTACTGGTGCTGGTCGCTGTTACTGCGGCTGATGTAGTTGTCGTGATGGCGATAGGAGGGGGTGAGGAAAGCTGGGGGCTGCTGCGAATAGTGATGATGCAAGTAGCGACTGTAGCTGAGGTTGCTGCTAGTGATGATGATGTCATTATTAGCCAGGCCTCGACTAACCGTTGGCGACCTGGGTGATTGTGGACTCATCGTGGACGACTCTAGAAACAAGAGCAGTTAAATAGAGAATTAATGTTTATTGGACGCTGCCAGTTGTCTGTTTAAGATATTTATTTAAATACAATTAAAGTAAGTAGACAATCTAATAAAGTAAGTAGACAATCTAATAAAGTAAGTAGACAATCTAATAAAGTAAGTAGACAATCTAATAAAGTAAGTAGACAATCTAATAAAGTAAGTAGACAATCTAATTAAGTAAGTAGACAATCTAATAAAGTAAGTAGACAATCTAATAAAGTAAGTAGACAATCTAATAAAGTAAGTAGACAATCTAATAAAGTAGGTAGACAATCTAATAAAGTAAGTAGACAATCTAATAAAGTAAGTAGACAATCTAATAAAGTAAACAGATTTGCCACAAAGGGATAGAGAAAGTGTGGTGATGTTGGGAAAAAAAAGTAATAGACATTGAGAACCTGCTTGAGAGTCAGTCGGAATGTTTAGGCTTAACAATGCAGTTGAAGATCCGTCGTTTTGTTTTTGTCATGACATTCACCCACGTAAAGCTCTACCCATGCCGTTCACCCACGTAAAGTTGCACCAAAACCGTTCACCCACGTAAAGCTGTACTAATACCGTTCACCGACGTAAAGCTGTACAAATACCGTTCACAGACGTAGAGCTGTACCCATACCGTTCGCGCACGTAAAGCTGTATCAATACCGTTCACCGACGTAAAGCTGTACCAATACCGTTCACCTACGTAAAGCTGTATCCATACCGTTCACCCACGTAAAGCTGTGTCAATACCGTTCACTGACGTAAAGCTGTACCCATTCTATTCACCTACGTAAAGCGGCACACATATCGTTCACCCACGTAAAGCTGCACCCATACCGTTCACCCACGTAAAGCTGCACCCATACAGTTCACCCAGGTAAAGCTGTACCCATACCGTTCACCGACGTAAACTGTACCCATACTATTCACCTACGTAAAGCGGCACACATACCGTTCACCCACGTAAAGCTGTACCAATACCGTTCGCCGACGTAAAGCTGTACCCATACCGTTCACCCACGTAAAGCTGTACTCTTACCGTTCACCCACGACAATCTTTACCATACCATTCACGCACGTAAAGCTGCACCAGTACCGTTCACCGACGTAAAGTTGCACCCATACCGTTCACCGACGTAAAGCTGTACCCATACCGTTCACCGACGTAAAGTTGCACCCATACCATTTTAATAGAAAATTGTTTTCATCTTAATCATCTGCTTTGCAGCATTTTAAAATTCCTTGACCCCAAGATTTTACAGCAGATATCGACTCATACCGGCTGGGTTGCTGAACCAGAGCTGACCAAGCACCCAGAGTGTGATGGTTCCGTGAACAAGTTACTCAAGATTGCCAAAATTGTAAGCACTGGAGAGAAAAGGTAAAACTGTGACAACCCCTTCCCCCCCCCCTCTCTTTCCCCCCCCCCCAAAAAAAAAAAAATTAAGAAAAAGTCTGATGTTGTGGGTATTAAACAATTCAAAATATTCCAAGTCTGGCTTGTTGCCGGAGCTACTGAGATAAGTGCTCTGTGCACACCGTGAGCTGTGTTTTTCATTTTGCTTACGATGAATGATGATATCGTTTGATGAAGGACAGTGCAGTTGCGTTCACTGTCGCTGCTATAATAAGGTTTATATCTTTTGACGCATGCTGTATTTGCTACACATGGTGACTGCAGCTGGCTTTCCTTGTTTGGATATTCGAAGAGAAGTTAATTCGGATGATTCCACTGGCACGGGCGGTTAAGCAATTATGGATTTCCATTGTTTGTAGTGATACCGGGGTCTTTGAATAACTTTAACTATACTATTATGACATGTTGATTGGCTTATGTGTATTTGCCAGTGGCAGCTAAGAAGAGTAATGAAAATGTTTGAAAGAGGTCAAAGCAAAAAGAGAGCTAATTTCCTATATTAGGAAGAAACAATCATCATTTTTGACCATATAATGAGAAGAGAACAACTGGAATACATTGTAACAACTGGACAAATTGAGGGATGAAGAGACAGAGGGAAGCAAAGAGAAAAAATATCAGACATCTTAAGAGAATGGCTTGGCAGAAGGTCAACAACAGAAATGATAAATATCTGTCGAGATCGAAAGTTGTGGAGAGACATGATCACCTACGTCAGCAGGCCCGGTACTTGATGATGATGAATGTTTTTTTGCCAATTATGAGATGTAAAACAACTCACGTGACATTTGTATGAAGTTACATGAACGATATTTTGACTTATCGCAAACAGTGATACTTGTGACCGTGAAATGTGTCTACAAATTGTAAACCATCTATTTATGTGTTTCGTGCAAGGGATAGTGGACCTAAATGCGTTTTAAATTAATTTCTGTTCTCAACCACTTGGTCATCCACTCCAGATCTGCTCACTGTGTTTCTTTGCTTCTCTGTCTCTCGACCATTCCTGTTGTCACAAATTAGTCTTAGATCTTATTTAATAGTTATGTCTAATAAAAATTCAGGACTAAATTCAGGTGTGTGTGCGTGTGTGTATGTGTGTGTGTTGTGTGTTTTTTCCTGCTGAACCTATTTAGGCCTATTGAGCCGAAACGTTGTCCTAATTTGTGTCGTCCACTTATTATGTACAGCTTTAAACACACCGTTTTTTCCTTTTTTGTCTATATATATATATATTTTGTTCATGTCTCCTTAATAGCTTTGCTTCAGCTTGGCATTTGTATGCATTTCTTTGCCTTGACTCCCCAAGAGTTTTGGGCATCACGTGACAATTTGCTTTGTGAAGTCAGGAAGGGGCGGTAATCCATTCTCATTGAATACACGAGAGTTGCAAGAAGTACTTGTGAGAGAGATGCTACTACACAATCCAAGAATCTTCTACAAGGTGTCAGGACTAGAATATGACCACTTTAAGATTAGCGTCAAAACTAAGCCTGAGATAGTTGTTGCAGTAGTTGTTTGTAGTCATGATCGACTCCCCAATAAAGACGAGTATACCGAGTCTTTTCTAACAGTCTCTGCATAAAATTATCGTCCTCTTAGACGAATTGTACGCCATGAACGCGACCAGAATATACAATTTAGGTTATTAATTGAGATCATTGGTTTGATGGTAGGTAGGCAGCCTGTAGGAATTCCGTTTCCGGTTGTTTCCAAAATGGAGGAATTATTTTTCTCCGGCTTGGTATAGAACCGTTGATCAGAGGTTTAACAAGCCGCTATCGTAAAAACGATGTTGTTAATGAAACGTAGACCTGATACAGAATGTGTAAATTAGCAGTAGATAGTAGTGATAGTTTTTTCGGCCCTAAAACAACAACAAAAATAGGATTCTGGAATGTGCGAACAATGGCCGCTCCGACGAAACATGCACAGGTCGCGAGCGAGATGGACAGATACGATCTAGATATTTTAGGATTAAGCGAAATGCGCTGGCCTGGAACAGGTAGGAGATCTATTGATAATAAAATAGTAGTTTTTTCTGGAAGGGAAGATGGAAAACACCGTGAAGGAGTAGGCATAATGATGACAGACAAAGCTGCAAGAAGTTTATTAGAATGGGAACCGGTAAATAGCCGTCTGATACGAACACGATACAAAACAAAACATGGAAGACTTTCAATTATTCAATGTTATGCGCCTACTAACGAAGCTGATGATGAAGTTAAGGATGATTTTTATAACCAACTGCAACAACTTATAAACAAAATACCAAAACACGATCTTTTAATTGTAATGGGAGACTTCAACGCCAAAGTAGGACAAGATAACGCAGGAGTGGAACATGTGATGGGGAGAGAAGGCTGTAATACAACAAGTCAGAATGGAGAAAGATTAATAGAATTATGTTTAATAGAAAATTTAGTTATAGGTGGGACATTATTTCCACACAAAAATATCCACAAAACAACATGGATATCTCCTGATGATAGAACATCAAATCAAATTGACCACCTATGTATTAAACAACAATTCAGATCATCATTATTAGATGTAAGAGCATACAGAGGTGCTGATGTTAATAGTGACCACAACCTGTGCATTGGGAAAATAAGATTAAAATTTAGAAACCAACAGAAGAGGTCAATTACACATAAAATTGATAGTCATAAACTGAAAGATGAAGCCATAAAGGAAAAGTTTAACATAGAGCTAAGTAATTGTTATCCAGCACTTGGTGAAATAGACTTAGATATCAATGAAATGTGGGACTCACAGAGCAAAATACTAATGACAGCAGCAGAAGCAAGTGCTGGACTGAAGAAAATGGAAAAACGAGCTTGGATCTCAGACACCACATGGAAATACATCAAAGAAAGAAGAGAAGCGAAGAGAGCCATGACTAATGTAAAGACAGATCTTGGAAAGGTTCTGGCAAAAGCAACATACAAAGAATTAGACAACAAAGTGAAAAGTTCGGCAAGAAGAGATACAAGAGCTTATATAGACAACTTGGCAGAGAAAGCAGAGACAGCTGCAATTACAGGAGACAGCAGAACTCTTTATACTGTACAAAAGATGCTGACAAACACCTATACATCCAGTGGAACACCAATTCTAGACAAATCTGGATTAATGCTAACAACAAGCGCAGACATAAAAGCCCGTTGGGCAGAACACTTCAAAGAAATTCTTAACCGTCCACTACCTCACAGTTTAATAGATTTTGAAGCTGAAACACCAGCAGCAGAATTAGATGTAAATTTAGATGACTTCACCTTGAGTGAAATAGAAACCACCTTAAAGCTAATGACCAATAACAAGGCTGCTGGAGAGGATAAGTTAACAGCTGAGATCCTCAAGGCAATTGATAGCCATAATTTAATACATCTCCAAAAAATGTTCAACATCATTTGGAAACAGAGAAGACGCCTCATAAATGGAAAAAAGGAATCATTGTTAAGATCCCAAAAAAGGGCAATCTTAGAGATTGTAACAACTGGAGAGGCGTGACACTTTTGTCAGTTGCCTCAAAGTTATTCTGTAAAATCATCCTAAATAGAATAAAGGATTCAATAGATACAGTAATGCGTGAAGAACAGGCTGGGTTTAGAAAAGGGAGAAGCTGTCTTGACCACATTTTCACTCTACGACTTATATTGGAGGAACACATTGAAAAGCAAAAACCTTTTGTACTTAACTTCATCGACTTCAAAAAAGCATTTGATAGTATTCATAGAGATTCTTTGTGGAAAATTCTGAAGCAATATGGCTTACCATCAAAAATCATAAATATTATCAAAGACATGTATGATGGTTACACATGTGCAGTTCGAACAGAGGAAGGACTGAGCGAATGTTTCCCAATAGAAACTGGGGTTAAACAAGGATGTATTTTATCGCCCTTGTTATTTGGAATTGTTATGGACTTCATAATGAAGAAATGCTGCACTGGTAATAAAGGCATCGAATGGATACAAGGAGACCATTTGGAGGACCTCGACTTTGCTGATGACATAGTTCTCATCAGCAGTCAGATAAAAACGATGCAGGAAAACACAAATGAACTATCATCAATAGCCAGCAAAATTGGGCTTGAGGTCAATCATGAAAAGACTAAAGTCATGAAAAGTTTAATTCCAACAAGTGACAAAATATACATGGAAAACAAACCATTAGAAGAGATCGATCACTTTATCTATCTTGGAAGTCACATTGATCGAGAAGGGGATACGAGCAAAGAAATTAGAATCAGACTGGCTAAAGCAGCAATGTCTTTCAGAAGCCTTGAAAAGTTGTGGAAATCAAAACTCATTAGCACAAACACAAAACTTAGGCTATTCAAATCAAATGTACTATCAACCCTTACGTATGCGTGTGAAAGCTGGAAAACAACAAGAGATATAGAAACAAAGTTGAACGCATTCGAAAATAAATGTCTAAGGAAAATACTTGGTATAGAATGGAACGAATTCAAAACAAACGAGGAAATTAGAGAAATCGCCAATCAACCACTAATATCTTCAGTAATAAAGAAAAGACGATGGTCATACGTTGGACATGTGATGAGAAGAGATAATAATCGAATAGCAAAGCAAGCCCTCATATGGGAAACAACAGGTAAAAGAAAAAGAGGAAGACCCAGGGAGACACTGAGAAGAACATTGATGAGAGAGGCAAGAGCAGCAGGAATCGGCTCCATCAATGAGATAGAACTGCTTGCACAGAACAGAGACAGATGGCGAGATTTGATAAAATATCTTTAAAAGAAAACTGCTAGAACAAAAATTCATATAGGAGAAGGTGTATCTTGGTCTACGCCCTATGGGCCGGTTACGGCTCGAAAGGTCAATAGATAGAGATAGATAGGCAGATTGTAGGTGCTCTGTCCGGTTTTTGAACGATGATATATGTGATTTGTTGTATCGCCTTCTTTTTCGTATACCTTTCAGCTCCCTGTGGAGCATAGGTCTTCAACAAAGACTTTTCAAGTTGTTCTGTTTCTTGCCATTCTTTTAAGAGCATTCCATGTCTTCCCCATCATCTTCATCTCTGCTTCTCTAAGAATTCCTTGGTCTTCCTCTTTGTCTTTTCCCTAGGGATTTCAAAAAGGGCCTGTTGTGTAATTCTCTAAGTTGGTTTCCGCAGTGTGTGTCCTATCCAGCGCCATCGTCTTCGCTGTATATCTTTATCCACTGGTATTTGACTGGTACACTTAAACAATTCTATGTTAGTAATTTTGTCCTGCCATTTCCATCCTTTTATTCTGCCTAAGCGTCCATTAATGAAAGTCTGTATCTTCATGATTGTCAATTTTGTTGTTCTCCATGTTTCACAGCCATATAATAGGACTGACTTAACATTAGAGTTGAAAATGTTTATTCTTGTATTTAACGTAATTTGTGTAGACTTGCACATGTCTCCCAGTGAGTATCGTCTCGACGACATCTAGACATGACCTTTGAGGTTAGTCGCGGTACTAGTGACTACGGAGAATAACTGATCAAAGAGGTTGGGGGGGGGGGGTGTTAAATAAATGCAGTGCTGTGGTAAAGCTGGTAGCAAAGAGCCAGTAGTGGGTTGTAACGCACACTGCCACAAGGTATGGTGACAGCTTTACAGAAAAGGAACAACAAAATACTGACGTTTCGGTCAACTTGAGGTATTCTTCAGAAAACGAGAACAACAAGAACGAACGATGAGACACTTTCGCTCTCACAAGTCACTAGAACAAACAAATGATACTTTAATATGAGCATCAGCTTCACAGTATCATATACGCCGTTGTCTCTCATTGTGATATTAAACAGGCTCGACCACTTTTGCTTAATGAAAACTATGAAGAAATAAACAAGAAAAACAACACAACGAGCCTTTAATAAGCGTTGCGAGAACATCAGACTGAAGGTTCGACAATGAAAAAGATGGATTGATCAAATATTAGGAACACTAGGAAACATAACAGCAGCAGAGTGCAACATAAGAGTGAAAGACAGTAAATTATATCTTCCTTCGAAGCTGAAAAGCAAACGAGGAAGGAAAGAGGAAGAAACAACGAGACTGCCATTGTCTCAGACATGAATTGCAATCGAAGACTTGCCAACAGAAATATTAATTGCATTTTTATCATTTTCTTTTCGTCATTTAATTTGTTCTGTTCATTTGTATTGGCTCTGTTGTTTACACACATATGTAATATAAAACAAAACCTTATTGTGTTTTGAAAAAAAACCAGAAAGCTTTTATAAAACACATACAATTATGCAAAGCTATTAGCATCAAAACGCTGATATGTGTATATATATATATATATATATATATATATATATATATATATATATATATCATCATCATCATAATCATCAAGTACCGGACCTACTGGCGTAGGTGATCATGTCTCTCCACAACTTTCGATCTTGACAGTTCTTTATCATTTCTGTTGTTGACCTTCTGCAAAGCCATTCTTTTATAAGCTGTCTGGTATTTTCTCTCTTTGCTTCCCTCTATCTCTTCGTCCCTCAATTTTTCCATTTGTTACAATATATTCCAGATGTTCTCTTCTCATTACATGGCCAAAAAATGATGATTGTTTCTTCCTAATATTGGAAATTAACTCGCTTTTTGATTTGACCTCTTTCAGAACATTTTCATTACCCTTCTTTGCTGTCCATGGTATTATATATATATATATATATGCGTGTGTGTGTATGTATATATATGTATGTATGTATATATGTATGTATGTATGTATGTATGTATTTATGTATGTATAAAGTAGAAAGACAACAAATTGTTGCTGAATATGTTCATTACTAAACGACCTACATGAAAATAGCAGCATTGGAAGAAAGGTTAAAAGTCTACATGAGGCTGGATCACTAAGGGGGCCGTCCAACCAAGCATAAATGAAACGTGTTTCCTTTGTTGCAAGTTAATCCCTCTTGTCGATTAGCTGAACATGACCACATAGTTAACGACTAATTCCTCCTCCTGCTGATTGGCTGAATGATTCCTTAATCGCAAAGAAACAAGCGTCAATAGACGTCAAATTAATTGACATTAACTACAAGTACAATAGGACTCAAGCCCGCAAGTATTTATCAAACATTGTGGTGTGACAGGTAAACAGAAGGTAGTGGGAGATTATTCTAACAAATGGTCAATTTAGATACCTCTTCAGTAAGCTCCGTTTAAACATTACAGTGAAAGTTTATAGCGTGGTATTATATAATGCAAAAATAAAGGACTCAGCCCTAATAGCAAAAAGACAGAGGTAATGGTAACAACAGAGAAAAAGACATCACGTCAGTGCAAAATAGAGACAAGTGGAACACTATTAAAACAGGTAAATGAATTTAAATATTTGGGAACTTTGTTAACCTGAGACGGAAGATGTACAAAAGAGGTGAGATGCAGAATGGCTCAGGCAAAAGCAGTTTTCCAAAAAATGAGGAAGATACCATGCAATCCATTTTTGACAATATAAACAAGAAAAAGAGTTCTTAAATGTTATGTAGAGCCAGTCTTAACATATGGATGCGAATCATGAACAATAGGACAACAGACAAGAAAAACGCTGGAGTCTGTAGAAATGTGGTTTTACAGAAGAATGTTGTGAGTACCATGGACAGCTAAGAAGAGTAATGAAGATGTTCTGAGAGAGATCAAAGCAAAAGGCGAGCTAATTTCCAATATTAGGAAGAAACAATCATCATTTTTTGGCCATGTAATGAGAAGAGAACAACCAGAGTATATTGTAACAACTGGAAAAATTGAGGGACGAAGAGATAAAGGGCAGCAAAGAGAAAAAATAACAGACAACTTAAGAGAATGGCTTGGCAGAAGGTCAGTAACAGAAATGATAAATAGCTGCCGAGATCGAAGGTTGTGGAGAGACATGATCACCTACGCCAGAAGGCCCGGTACTTGATGATGATGATTATATACTGCGATTGTTTAATATACACACTAGTGGCAACAGAATCGTTTGTATCTGTCGAACCTATCTTTTCTATGAAGCTTCTAAATGAATTATTCTACAAATATTGGCATGGGTGAATAATGAACAAGCGAAATTTTTTTCTATTCGAACTTTTTTTTTCTATTGCGCTTTCATTTATTTAATTTGACTTCATTAATTTTTTTTTTTAACTTTCTTGCTCCATTATTTACAGTTGTTACCTATGTACTACGTTCATATGTCATAATTTTTCAGTAATGGAGAAGTCTCCTAAGTAAAAGACATGTTTATTTGTAACATATAAATATATACATATGAGTGTGTGTCCGTTCAATTAATTTATATTTTTTGTTATATCTCTACATTTTCTTTTTATCTCTGTATATAATTAAACGGAAAAAAAATTGTCAACTCCAGTGTTAAGTCAGTCCTATTATATGGCTGTGAAACATGGAGAACAACAAAATTGACAATCCTGAAGATACAGGCTTTCATTAATGAATGCTTATACAGAATAAAAGGATGAAATGGCAGTACAAAATCACTAACATAGAACTATGGAAATGTACCAGTCAAATACCAGTGGAAAAAGAGATACAGCGAAGACGATGGCGCCGGATAACACACTTTGTGGAAGCCAACTGAGAGTATTACACAACAGGCCCTTTTTTGGAATCTCCAGGGGAAAAGACAAAGAGGAAGGCCAAGAAATTCTTAGAAAAGACAGACAGAAGCAGAGATGAAGATGATGGGGAAGACATGGAATGATCTTAAAAGAATGGCAAGATACAGAACGACTTTGAAAGTGTTTGTTGAAGACTTATTCTCCACAGGGAGCTGAAAGGTAGAAGAGAGATATAATTAAACGAGTTCTAGCAACTCTTCAAATGTGTTCGATGTTATTTTGTTAACTCAAGTTTATGTGAAAACCGTGTGAAAAGTATCTATGGAAGTATATATTTTATGTGTGTGTTTTATCTCCTTGTTTAAACATAACGTGACGACAAAAGAAATATCAATAACAGCGTAAAACAAAATATGTATTATTTATTAAGCTTATAATATTTCATTGCGTGTAATTTTCTAGCGCCAAAAAGATGATTCATTGAGAGTGAGGCTAACTTTGATATTGTAAGTCTGTAATATAAACTTGTAATATTTAGTTTACTTTGATGCACAGAATATGTCTACTATATGTGTTTAAGAAGAATGTTGAAAGTTCCCTGGACAGATAAAAAGACCAATGAGGAAGTTCTCAAAGAGGCCAACACAAAAAGGGAGCTCTTAAAAAACATCAGAAAGAAGCAATCAACATTTTTCGGGCACATCATGAGAAGAGGAAAATTGGAATACTTGGTTACAACTGGCAAAATAAAAGGAAAGAGAGGTCGCGGACGACAAAGAGAGAAAATACTGGATTGCTTGGTGTCATGGCATGGAAAACATTCAACAACAGAACTGATACGATGCACTGTAGATAGAACATTGTGGAGGGACATGATCGCCTACGCCAACCGGCAGGGTACATGATGATGATGATGATATGTGTTTAACCGAGCCGCGATAGCTCAGTGGTTAGTGATCTGGACTACAAAGTACAAGAGGTAGGGTTCGAACCAACCGACGGCGTCGGGGTTCACACAGCCTTAAACGGATACTGGATTTTTTCTGGGAAAGTAAAGCGGCACGGACGTAATACCGACCACATTACCCCAAAAATCATGTGCCGAAGGTCTGTAAAATGTATGGTCACTAACACCATATTCCCTATACGCCACTTGGCGTGACGGGGGCACTTTAGTTTTGTATGTGTGTAACCATTCAGAGACATTTAGGATATCCGTCTCCCTGTTTACATTTGTCAACACTATCGTGTGCCATGGAAGTGCCGTTAACAAACAGATCTATCCGCGACCGATGTGTCCTACCGTGGCACACCCTCTTCTCTCTCTCTGCCCCCCCCCCGTCCCCGCCCCACCTTCCCCGCTCAAACTCCACATCAATTATTTTCATTCTCGTCATCATTTTGACTCACAAAATGAGAAAGGGACAGTTGTGACACTTTGTAACAAGCGAAACAATTAATGGAAGAAGAAATCGAGGAATACAGAGAATAAGCTGGACATCCTGAGAAATTGAGCGTCATGACGTCGATAAGTTGAAACTACCTACCAACAACAACACTACAACAACAACACTACCAACAACAACACCACCAACAACAAAACTATCAACAACAACACTACCAACAAATAACACTACCAACAACAACACTACCAACAACAACACTACCAACAACAACACTACCAACAACAACACTACCGACAACAACACTACCGACAACAACACTACCGACAACAACACTACCGACAACAACACTACCGACAACAACACTACCGACAATAACACTACCAACAACAACACTACCAACAACAACACTACCAACAACAACACCACCAACAACAACACCACCAACAACAACACTATCAACAACAACACTACCGACAACAACACTACCGACAAATAAAACTACCAACAACAACACTACCAACAACAACACTACCAACAACAACACTACCAACAACAACACTACCAACAACAACACCACCAACAACAACACCACCAACAACAACACTATCAACAACAACACTACCGACAACAACACTACCGACAAATAACACTACCAACAACAACACCACCAACAACAACACCACCAACAACAACACTACCAACAACAACACTACCGACAACAACACTACCAACAAATAACACTACCAACAACAACACTACCGACAACAACACTACCAACAACAGCACTACCGACAACAACACTACCGACAACAACACTACCGACAATAACACTACCAACAACAACACTACCGACAACAACACTACCGACAACAACACTACCGACAACAACACTACCGACAACAACACTACCAACAACAACACTACCGACAACAACACTACCAACAACAACACCACCAACAACAACACCACCAACAACAACACTACCAACAACAACACTACCGACAACAACACTACCGACAACAACACTACCAACAACTAACACTACCGACAACAACACTACCAACAACAACACTACCAACAAATAACACTACCAACAACAACACTACGACAACAACACTACCGACAACAACACTACCAACAAATAACACTACCAACAACAACACTACCGACAACAACACTACCAACAACAACACCACCAACAACAACACTACCGACAACAACACTACCAACAACAACACCACCAACAACAGCACTACCGACAACAACACTACCAACAACAACACCACCAACAACAACACTACCAACAAATAACACTACCAACAACAACACTACCGACAACAACACTACCAACAACAACACCACCAACAACAACACTACCGACAACAACACTACCAACAACAACACTACCAACAACAACACCACCAACAACAACAACACTACCAACAACAACACTACCGACAACAACACTACCAACAACAACACTACCAACAACAACACTACCGACAACAACACCACCAACAACAACACCACCAACAACAACACTACCAACAACAACACTACCAACAACAACACCACCAACAACAACACTACCAACAACAACACCACCAACAACAACACTACCAACAACAACACTACCAACAACAACACCACCAACAACAACACTACCAACAACAACACTACCGACAACAACACTACCAACAACAACACTACCAACAACAACACTACCGACAACAACACTACCAACAACAACACTACCAACAACAACACTACC
Organism: Megaustenia siamemsis; assembly: GCA_032433765.1. Taxonomy (NCBI): domain Eukaryota; kingdom Metazoa; phylum Mollusca; class Gastropoda; order Stylommatophora; family Ariophantidae; genus Megaustenia; species Megaustenia siamemsis. Next base: position 14,889,135 of record JAVIAB010000092.1, on the reverse strand, counting down.
AACAACAACACTACCGACAACAACACCACCAACAAACAACACTACCGACAACAACACTACCGACAACAACACTACCAACAACAACACTACCGACAACAACACCACCAACAACAACACTACCAACAACAACACTACCGACAACAACACTACCGACAACAACACTACCAACAACAACACCACCAACAACAACACTACCAACAACAACACTACCGACAACAACACTACCAACAACAACACTACCGACAACAACACTACCGACAACAACACTACCGACAACAACACTACCAACAACAACACTACCAACAACAACACTACCAACAACAACACTACCAACAACAACACTACCGACAACAACACTACCAACAACAACACTACCGACAACAACACTACCAACAACAACACTACCAACAACAACACTACCAACAACAACACTACCAACAACAACACTACCGACAACAACACTACCAACAACAACACTACCGACAACAACACTACCAACAACAACACCACCGACAACAACACCACCAACAACAACACTACCGACAACAACACTACCAATAAACAACACTACCGACAACAACACTACCAACAACAACACTACCGACAACAACACTACCAACAACAACAAAGATATAGAGATAAACTTCTGGTGATACATAATCACCCTCGCCAGCAGGCATGGTACTCACTGATGATGATACGTCCACTAATCTGCCTTTGTTATGTCTCTGTTATTAAATGTTGTTTCACTCGCTCAAATAACAATATTGTAATGAAGATTGTCTCATTCCCAGTAGTAATTGTTCAATTTGAACATCACCAGCGTCACGTGAGCGTCATTACCCAAAGATGGTTGCCTACTATGGAGCTTCATTCCAGTCTCTCTATTCCTTTGATGGTACACTCTAGCAAAGAGTTCCCTGCCCGTTCCTTCATGATATCAACATCATTGATTTTTTCATCACCATCAATATTATGATGTGAAATACCGATTGAGTAGACGATCATGTCCTTCCATAATTGTATGCCCACGGTGCATCTTATCATTTCTGTTGTTGACTGTTTCTCATGCTACGACACCAAGCTATCTAGTATCTTCTCTCTTTGTTGTCCTCGATCTTTTTTTCCCTGTATATTGCCAGTTGTAACCAAGCAACTTTCCTCTTCTCATGATGTGCCCGAGAAATGTTGATTGTTTCATCCTGATGGTTGTTTTAAGAGCTCTCTTTTTGTGTTGGCATCTTTGAGAATGTATTAGTTGTTTTTTTGGTAATTTCCTAGTTTGATCAGATATAGTATTTCAGTTTGGAAGAGTGATGTCCCCTAAAATATATCTGCCAAAATACAGTGGTTCTACGCATTCTTGGCGTTGGGGTCATTACGCCGATTGGTAATCAACCGCACAATTCCCTTCGATCAGAAGATCATAATTAGGCCGAGTGGCGTCGTTTTTGTCACGCGTTATAATATATTTATAAATATTTAACACTAAAGCTAAACCTAACCCCTGGACCCAACGCCCAATCAACAGATACTCCGAAATGATTACATGCCAGCGTAATGACCCAACGCTAAGAATGCGTAGAACCACTGTATTTTGGCAGACATATTTTAGGGGACATCACTCTTCCAAACTGAAAGACTATATCTGATCAAACTAGGAAATTACCGTTTTTTTTTTAGCTGTCCAGGGAACTTTCATTGATTCTTTATCTACCTATCACTTCTAAGTTTATTTTCATTTTGCTGTCTTGTCTTTTATATGTTACAAAACATTTTAATTTGTCTTTCTCATATTGTATTTATTAGTTCTTTCTTCATTGTTGAATGTTTCGGGACTTCGTTATTAGTTTTCTTCTCTGTCCACCCAAATCTATCCAATCTTCTATATATTAATATGTCTAAGGCTTTAATTTTCCTTTCTGCCATTTTGTTTATGGCTTATTCAACTTGTAGCTGCTCGTGGTATATGCAATATCCTTCTCATATACCATATTCCTGGTGCCGACATGTTTGCCACAACTTTAATCCAGTGTTGAGATTTCATTATTTATCACCTTGTTAAACGCTGTTTTTGCTAATAAACCACATAACCTTATATTTTTTCTTGTGTTTTTAACGAATCATGGCGCTGTTTAGCTTTATTTCCTGGTATCATCTTCCTATCTTTATCTAAATTATTTTATTGCTTATTGTCATCAAAACACTCTTCTGTATAATGTTCAATTTAGAGTCAAGTCTTGTTATATATAGACTCGCTTTATTTGTTCTATTTCTGCTCTTACTTGGGTGTTATCATCGTGTCGTAGTAAAAATGTTTACCGGACACAACATCTGATAAAACAAGGCGATATGGCGTTATACAGACCAATTCATAAAAAAATAGATCTATGAAAATGGAAAATGTTGACGCTAGCATTATATTTTCCTCCCAAAACAGAGCGCAGGAATAAAGGGTGGGGAGTGTGGTGTGATAACATTTATTTCATTTTTTTAAATATAAATAAAAATAAAAGTAGTAAAACTTTTATAAAGTATATATAATATATATATATATATATATATATATATATATATATATATATATATATCTGGTATGACTGGAATGACGCTCCATAGTAGGCTATAATATATAATTATATATATATATATATAATATAATGTATATTATAAATAGTAAAACCGTTTATAACGACAAGAAATGAAATAAGTGCCTTTCCTGTAGTAGTAGTAGTAGTAGTAGTAGTAGAAGTAGTAGTAGAAGTAGTAGTGGTAGTAATAGTAGTAGTGGTAGTGGTAGTAGTAGCAGTAGTAGTAGTAGTAGTAGTAGTAGTAGTAGTAGTAGTAGTGGTGGTGGTAGCAATAGTAGTATGCACTAACAAAGTGGCCTTCTATGCAATGTTATTACACACTAAAATAATTGCTTTCTATATACTAGCAGTAAACACTAAAATAATTGCTTTCTATATACTAGCAGTAAACACTAAAATAATGCTTTCTATATACTAGCAGTAAACACTAAAATAATTGCTTTCTATATACTAGCAGTAAACACTAAAATAATTGCTTTCTCTATACTAGCAGTAAACACTAAAATAATTGCTTTCTCTACTAGCAGTAAACACTAAAATAATTGCTTTCTCTATACTAGCAGTAAACACTAAAATAATTGCTTTCTATACTAGCAGTAAACACTAAAATAATTGCTCTATACCAGCAGTAAACACTAAAATAATTGCTTTCTCTATACTAGCAGTAAACACTAAAATAATTGTTTCTCTATACTAGCAGTAAACACTAAAATAATTGCTTTCTCTATACTAGCAGTAAACACTAAAATAATTGCTTTCTCTACACTAGCAGTAAACACTAAAATAATTGCTTTCTCTACACTAGCAGTAAACACTAAAATAATTGTCTTCTCTACACTAGCAGTAAACACTAAAATAATTGCTTTCTCTATACTAGCAGTAAACACTAAAATAATTGCTTTCTCTACACTAGCAGTAAACACTAAAATAATTGCTTTCTCTACACTAGCAGTAAACACTAAAAATAACTGCTTTCTCTATACTAACAGTAAACACTAAAATAATTGCTTTCTCTATACTAGCAGTAAACACTAAAATAATTGCTTTCTCTATACTAGCAGTAAACACTAAAACAATTGCTTTCTCTATACTATCAGTAAACACTAAAACAATTGTCTTCTCTATACTAACAGTAAACACTAAAATAATTGCCTTCTCTATACTATCAGTAAACACTAAAACAATTGTCTTCTCTATACTAACAGTAAACACTAAAATAATTGCCTTCTCTATACTATCAGTAAACACTAAAACAATTGTCTTCTCTATACTAACAGTAAACACTAAAATAATTGCTTCTCTATACTATCAGTAAACACTAAAATAATTGCTATTTCTATACTATCAGTAGACACTAAAATAATGTTCTTCTCTATACTAGCAGTAGACACTAAAATAATGTTCTTCTCTATACTAGCAGTAAACACTAAAATAATGTTCTTCTCTATACCAGCAGTAAACACTAAAATAATTGCTTTCTCTATAGTAGCAGTAGACACTAAAATAATGTTCTTCTCTATACTAGCAGTAAACACTAAAATAATGTTCTTCTCTATACTAGCAGTAAACACTAAAATAATGTTCTTCTCTATACCAGCAGTAAACACTAAAATAATTGCTTTCTATACTAGCAGTAGACACTAAAATAATGTTCTTCTCTATACTAGAAGTAAACACTAAAATAATGTTCTTCTCTATACTAGCAGTAAACACTAAAATAATTGTCTTCTCTATACTAGCAGTAAACACTAAAATAATGTCTTCTCTATACTAGCAGTAAACACTAAAATAATGTTCTTCTCTATACTAGCAGTAAACACTAAAATAATTGTCTTCTCTATACTAGCAGTAGACACTAAAATAATGTTCTTCTCTATACTAGAAGTAAACACTAAAATAATGTTCTTCTCTATACTAGCAGTAAACACTAAAATAATGTTCTTCTCTATACTAGCAGTAAACACTAAAATAATTGTCTTCTCTATACTAGCAGTAAACACTAAAATAATGTTCTTCTCTATACTAGCAGTAAACACTAAAATAATTGTCTTCTCTATACTAGCAGTAGACACTAAAATAATGTTCTTCTCTATACTAGAAGTAAACACTAAAATAATGTTCTTCTCTATACTAGCAGTAAACACTAAAATAATGTTCTTCTCTATACTAGCAGTAAACACTAAAATAATGTTCTTCTCTATACTAGCAGTAAACACTAAAATAATGTTCTTCTCTATACTAGCAGTAAACACTAAAATAATGTTCTTCTCTATACTAGCAGTAAACACTAAAATAATTGCTTTCTCTATACTAGCAGTAAACACTAAAATAATTGCTTTCTCTATACTAGCAGTAAACACTAAAATAATTGCTTTCTCTATACTAGCAGTAAACACTAAAATAATTGCCTTCTCAGTACTGTTGTTATAAAGCGTTTCTAGAATATCTTGTTATTGCCCATATTTTCTATAACCAAAGGCACAGTTATGAGTGAGGGACACCACGCCAGGCCGCACTACTTTCTCAGAAAATAAAGTTTTCTGGCACCCATTTTCAGGGTACTATTTGACAGCGAAGACTTGTCGATCGGAAAACAATGGCTACATAAACAGTATATGTTAATATTATCATCCCTGCGCTCCAGGCGAATCCACAGGTCCTTCGATTATCTCCTCGAAATAACGAGGAAACTCAGAGGAGAACCCCGGCACGCGTGCACGAACTCCGTGGCACTGCCTCAAATCCATTTGTGTGGGTACATTTTTTGACAATTTTGCACGGAAAGCGGTCATTTTGTTTGCCTATTCTTTTAGACTTTATTAATATGCCAAGTGTTCTTTAACGTGCGCGATTGCACGCGGGACCTACTGAATTGTGCTTTTATCCGATAGGGCTGGATATCAAATCTTACTACTTAAAGAGAAGGGGAGGCTAACGCCAAAGAAGAAACCACGAATTCGATTTTTTACAAATTCCCACCGCCATTTGTGGATTTGAACTGGGGAACTTTCTGCCCAAATGCCGACGTCTTACCTCTATACCACTCATTCCCCTGTCACATATATTTGATTTCACATATAAATATGGATATGGTTGATATGTTTGATTCACCATATATGTTTGATGCACTAACAATAGATACAAAATACAAGTTGGTGTCGTAACATTAAAACGTGAATAATTACCTGAATTGATGGACGATTCAAAACTTGCATCATGGGACGAAGGAGATCCATTATTTAAAGTTTTAACACCCAGAATGCTATCTATACTGTACGAAACACTGCGCTTAGCTACTGAAAATGTACTTTGCGGCGAATGTATGGCGAACTGTGGCGATGGTGTGGTAGAGGTACCTGATGGAGATGGCGAAATTGAAGAAACAGGTGGCGTAATCCTTAGTGTAGATGTTTCTTTGTGCTCCATTATAGCTCCTATCTTTTCATACACACTATACGCTCCTATAAGAATAATGTGTATTTTGATAATATATAATCACACGCACACTATTAATATATATACATATATAAAATATACATTGTTTAATTTAGCACACGCTTTATTCAAATATCGTTATATAATTCCAGCTGTTTTTGAATTATCGCCGTTAGCATTGTGGTTCGTGGTTAGTGGGTAAAGTCACTAGGGTTCAATCCCAGAGTGGTACTCTCTAGTTCACTTTCGTCAGAGAATGCGTTAGCTCGCAGAGTTTGGAAGAGTAATAATAGCGAATAGAATCCCTTACTCTCACTTTGAAATGTGTAACCTAAAACAATTTATTACGTTAAAAGTTACGGAAAGTGTTCACAATTTGTAAGCAGAAAATAAATGCACACACAGAACGTTATGAGTTTGTTGACAAGTGAAGTTAACAATGAGAACTATGTTTTCTTTGATATCACAAATAGTAATGTTGCAAAAGTCGAACAATGAGAAATGATTGCTTTGTGAAGTTGAGTTCTCGACACAACCTTAAAATGGTCCGTCAAAGAATGACAGCTCACAATGAGTGGTCGACTTACCGCCACTGACGTTCAGATTTTCGTGACGGCGGGCGGAGAGCACGACAAGGTGAACAGTTGATAACTTGCAAGAAATAAAGCTGGCATTTAATTAGCACATTACTAAAGTCACACCAGTGCTGCCGTGCCAAATCAATCAATCACTTGTTCCACGAGCTGCTCGCGTTTGGGCGCTGTGAGCGCGGATTGCTGCGATTGGTTCGCTGGGAGTTACCCAATAGAAGGCTCGGGTAATATTTGCTGCGTTATCGAGAGACCTTCAATGCTTCCGGTGCTGTGGTTAGACCAGGGCGTTTAATGAAAGAGGCGGACCAAATTTCGTTTCAATAGCTTGGGTTCTTTGTGGCTCGGATTCCCGTAGTTTTGCTGGTTCTGAAGAGTCTTTCAGAGTTAATGAGCGGTAAATTGCGCAGAGGCTGATTGAGTTAAGAACCAAATTAGAGCCACAAGCCTTGTCAACGTTCCCTTCCGTTATAGAGACACTTTTCTTGTCCTTCTTTTTTCTTTTTTTTTCTTTTTCAAAAGCAGAATTAGCACACAGATTGATCATTGCTAGGTTGTGTTCCGATATACTCGTGTTGTTTGTGTCCCTCTGTAAACCCTTGATCAAACCACGAAAAAATAGGATTATGCCGGAAAAGACAGTTAATTTTTTTCTTTTCAGTTTGCTTTCTTTTATTAAATTGGAACGTCAGCAGGACAGTGGGTAGCGCGCTGGATTGATAATATAGATGGTGTCAGTCCGCTTCCTCCAAATCGCTCTCCAATCAACAAAAACTGAGATGGAGAAAGTAAAGGATGTCCTATAACATATAATTAATTATTGAAGTAGAGTATGAAACTCCATCATGCTAAGCCACATTATTTTGAGATGAGGAGGCCGGTGATTCTTGTTGCTTTTACCACCGTCCCCCAAATTAGCCGTATACCTATTTTTTTAATACATTTGTCCCCCAACATGATGTGTAAAATTGAACACGCGTTCGCTTCGTTGCTAAGCTAATGCTATATCCAAAGTTACAGGCGCTGCCAAAATAGAAGTAAAAACTAAACAACAGAAGAATCGAGGCAGGCGAAACTGCCTAAATATGTATATGAAGGAAGACCAGAAAACATCACACACAAAAAATAGGGTAAGAAGAAGTTGAGAAGAAAGATTATACTTAATTAATATGTTTTTTTTGGTACCCCGTCACGCCAAGTGGCGTATAGGGAAATATGGTGTTAGTGACCCTATATTTTACAGACCTTCAGCACATGATTTTTGGTGTAATGTGGTCGGTATTACGCCCGTGCTGCTTTACTTTCCCAGAAAAAAATCCGGTACGCATTTTAAGGCTGGGTGAACCCGGAAGCCGTCGGTTGGGATCGAACTCTACCCCTTGTCCTTTGTAGTCCAGTTCACTAACCACTGAGCTATCGCGGCTCCCCACGTAATTAATATAGGAGATAAAAATCAAAACAAGGACAACATAAAATAATAAAATGCGCAAAGGCCAATTGAGTGACAAAAGATGATATTGGCATTCCCATTGACATTTCGTAGTTACTACTTGGTCGTGCCCCGGTCTGTGCGAAATCTAGTTTTGTTCTCAGACAAGGATTGCGCCAGCTTGTGGTTAACGTGACAAATGCAAGCACTCGAGTTGCTACCACAATAATTGTGGCCTCTAACATTAGCAATAAAAAGTCCCCAGCACAGAGAGCGAAAATAAACCAATCATTTGGATTATATTCTTTCTATGTGAAGAATCGAGAGATGATGAACTGTCTACAGAGGGTAACCAGCACATAGACAATACTCAACAAAGTGTCGCTGATCTAATCATCATCATCATTGAGTGCCGTCTCCGCATCGAAGGTTGGCTACTATGGAGCACAACTCCACTCCGTCTTTTGCTTTGATGGTGCAGATTGTCATAGGTTGACTTGTCCATGTTTTGATGTTACTCGTCCATGTTAGTTTTGGTCTGCCTCTGCCTCTTTTACCTTGTATTTTCCCTTCCAATATTACTTGTATTAGGCGGTGTCTTTTAACATGCCCCAAAAATTTCATTTGTATTGTTCTAATTGTGTTTAGTAGTTATTTTTTTCATTTTTAGTTGTTTTAAAACTTCATCGATTGTTTTCTTCTGTTTCCATCCAATTCTACCTATTCTTCTATATATCCACATTTCAAAGGCTTCAATTTTCTGTTCTGTTTTCTTGTCTAATGTCCATGTTTCCGCTGGTCTGATATTACCACACAAAATGATACGTTTCACAGCAAGTTGATACAATGGTTCAGAATCAACTTGTCCTTTCACAGCAAAGTTGATACCAAGATTCCTTATCACCATGTCCTTTCACAGCAAGTTGATAACAAGATTCATTATCAGCATGTCCTTTCACAGCAAGTTGATAACAAGATTCATTATCAGCATGTCCTTTCGCAGCAAGTTGATACCAAGATTCATTATGAGCATGTTCTTTCACAGCAATTTGATACCAAGATTCGCTATCAACCTGTCCTTTCACAGCAAATGGATACCAAGATTCGTTATTGATATATCCTTTCAGAGCACTTAGATACCAACATTCATTATCAGCATATACTTCCACAGAAAGTTGATACCAAGATTCATTATCAGCATGTCCTTGTGATGTTCCGTGAAGGTAACATTTGATCATTCTAAGCTGAAACCTGAAAAATTCCCCCCCCCTCTTCCTCTCCCCCCCCCCCCCAATACCTGAAGTTGCACGCGTGTTGAGAATTGATAGAATATAAACATTTAGCAAGATGTGCTTGAATTAGTGTGACGTAAATAGCGGATTATCGCCGCCTGTGACGTAGTTGACACCAGGTCAGCTCAAAGGAAATGACTGGACGGCAGGGTTGGTAATCGATTTCAATTCCCACCAAAACCTAACCTCTTGAACAAAGATTAAAATTTGAATAACAACCGGGGTTACATAGTTAACTTTCGGACACAAAGTTGGAGGTTTCGTGTCAAATTAATGTTGAATTTTCATGTTTGATATTTCAGGAACAGTTAGTGGTTTTATCATGCGGATTCATAGAAGAATTGGAAGGATTTGATGGAAAGAAAATAAAATAAAAAATTAAGTCTTAAAAGAACTAACAATGAAAAGAGAACTACTTGACACAATTCAAGAAGACAAATGAGATTAGGGGGGAATTTTAAGAGACACAGCAGATTAATAAAAGTAGTCATGGAAGGGAAAATACAAGGTAAAAGAGGCAGAGGGAGACCAAGACTAACATGAACGAGTAACTTCAAAAGACGAAGAATTCAGCCTATGGCAACCTGCACCATCAAAGCAAATGTTAGAGCGGAATTGAGTTCCATGATAGCCAACCTTGGATGCGGAACGGCACTCAATGATGATGAATGTAGGAGAGATTCATGAAAAATTAGTCTCGTCTCTGTTTCTCCTGCATGAAAGATTTGACTCGTTTATGTTTCTCCTTCATGAAAGATTAGACTTGTTTTTGTTTCTCCTTCAAGAAAGATTAGTCTCGTCTCTGTTTCTCCTGCATGAAAGATTAGACTCGTTTCTGCTTCTCCTTCATGAAATATTGGACTTGTGTCTGTTTCTCCTTCATGAAAGAGTAGACTCGTTTCTGTTTCTCCTTTATGACAGATTAGTCCCGCTTCTGTTTCTTCTTCATGAAAGATTAGACTCGTTTCTATTTCTTCTTTTTGAAAGATTAGACTTGTTTATTTTTCTCCTGCATGAAATATAGAACTGTTTCTGTTTATCCTTCATGAAAGATTAGACTCGTTTCTGTTTCTCCTTCATGAAAGATTAGACTCGTTTCTGTTTCTCCTTCATGAAATATTTGACTCGTTTCTGTTTCTCCTTCATGGAAGATTAGAACCGTTTCTGTTTCGCTGCATGAAAGAATAGACTTGTTTCTGTTTCTCCTTCATGAAAGATTAGACTCGTTTCTGTTTCTCTTTCATGAAAGATTAGACGTGTTTCAGTTTCTCCTGCATGAAAGATTAGACTTGTTTCTATATCTTCTTCATGGAAGGCCCCGGTATCACTGCAAACGAATTAAAATCCAGAATGGCTCAACTGCCCGTGCCAATAGAATCATCCGAATTAATATTTCATCTCCCAAATAAGGAAATGTAGCCGCAGTCCCCATAATAGCAGTCTCAGCACACAATTGCATTACACTTTAATCTTTGTCTGCCTCTGCCTATTTTACCATGTACCTTTTTAGAATGACGTAAATTTCTTAGTAAGTAAAGTAAAGTACCCCCGTCACGCCAAGTGGGGTATAGGGAATATGGTGTTAGTGACCCTATATTTTACAGACCTTCAGCACATGATTTTTGGGGTAATGTGGTCGGTATTACGCCCGTGCCGCTTTACTTTCCCCCCAAAAAAATCCGGTACTCATTAAAGGCTGGGTGAACCGGAAGACGTCGTTTGGGATCGAACCCTACCTCTTGTCCTTTGTAGTCCAGTTCACTAATCACTGAGCCATCGCGGCTCCCACTTAAATTTCTTGCTGGAGTTTATTGATATTTTCTGGCACAAAACTTATACTTGAAACCCTCTCTGAAACGAAGTCATGTTTACACCCCTGTTAATCCCTGCCACTAAATATGCGGAGAACGCCTCTAGTTGGCTGTGAGTAAATAAAGCACAGGGAATGGGTCCAATCAAGTCTATTTTATTAGGACAGGCATGGAGCAGCTGTTGTCACAGTCAGAGTCCTCCAAAGACGTTGTAATCTGTCGGCACCCAGAGATTCTTGCCGGTTCCCCTCAGCGCTGAGAAGAGTTGCAAATTAACAAGTATTTATTCATATTCAATGTGGTCACCCACATTTCTTGTCACATTTTTTTTTTAGAGCAGAGATTCTCAAACTTTCCTTTACCGAGGACCACCATTGAATACGTTTCCTAGGCTCGGACCTCCAGGATTTGTTTTCTTTTGTGATTTCATTCATTCATTCATTCATTCATGCATTAATTCCCTCATTCATTCATCCATGCATTAATTCCCTCATTCAGTTTAGCTTCACAATATACTCTTCTTCAAACCTTCGCAAACACTATGTGATGGGACCGCAGGCCCCTGAGTGGGGGAGGGGAAGACCGCGGTCCTGAGTTTGAGAAACGTTGTTTTAGGGTATTGGATGGCCCTGCAGTGAGATACAATGACTGAGGTTGCTTAGTGTGACGTGTAATTGTTTAGCTCAGTGTACAACCAGATGTGCTGGTAGGATATGTGCAGAGATATATATAATATGGAGAGATGGGTTAGAATAAACAATTTCATCGCAGAACAGAAAGCGTGTTACATGGGAATCACTTCTAGTAGGATACTCAAGCTATCGTGTCAATGTAAGAACAAATATTTTGGCAGCAAAATATTCAACAATAGACACAAATTTATAACAATGGACACTCGTTTTTCGAACGCTAAATTCTAGATGGTTGTTATCATGCATTCGAACAATACTTCAAAGTTGTGTGTATATTTCTATGTGTTCACAGGCGCATTGAAAGTAATGTAATCTATAAAGTGTTTTTTTTTTTTTTGCATTACTGTTGGAGTATTTAGTTTTATATATATATATAACTACTTATTAACTACATCATTCAATAAGAAGCAGTGGAGCCTAAAAGGAAGGTTATAGTAACGACGACTGTAGTGAGAAATGAAATTATTCATGAAGATACAGACTTCATTAATGGAAGCTTGCGCAGACTAAAATGATGGAAATGGGACAACATTTTTAACGTAGAATGATAGGGAAGTACCAGTCAGAATACCAGTGGGAACAGATATACAACGAAGACGATGAAGCTAGGACACCGGAAGACAACTGAGAGTATTACACGACAGGCCTTTTTTTGGAATTACCAGGGAGGAGACAATGAGGAAGACCAAAATATTCTTGGAGAAGACAGATGGAAGCAGAGATGATGAAGATGCCGATGAAATGGAATGATATGAAAAGAATGACACGAAACAGAATGGCTAGGAAAATGTTGAAGACCTATGCTCCACAGGGAGAATTAGAAGATGAAAGTAGTACATTTGTGGATTCAGAACAAAAGGAAAGTGAGCCAAAATCTTCAATCAGTAGTGCTTATAGACAATATAAAGAGACGGGCGGGGGAGAGAAAACTATAAGTTCAGTTTTCTGTGTTTGAGGTCTGGTAAAGGGGTCTGCCGCTGGACAGGAAAAGTCACGGTTTCACATTCTGTCAGACAATGAGTTCTTCACTTCGAATCCGTGGTTTCTTCGTGGCCTTACTCTCCCCAGATCTCTGGGTATTGAGATCTGACGATTATGCCTCTTAAATGACGAAGTGGTCCCGTGTGCACAAGCGCACGTTACCACAAACCCATTCACCTGATTGCTGTAAACTAGCAACACAAACCCATTCACCTTATTGTTGTAAACTAGCAACACAAACCCATTCACCTTATTGCTGTAAACTAGCAACACAAACCCATTCACCTTAGTGCTGTAAACTAGCAACACAAACCCATTCACCTTATTGCTGTAAACTAGCAACACAAACCCATTCACCTTATTGTTGTAAACTAGAAACACAAACCCATTCACCTTAGTGCTGTAAACTAGCAACACAAACCCATTCACCTTAGTGCTGTAAACTAGCAACACAAACCCATTCACCTTAGTGCTGTAAACTAGCAACACAAACCCATTCACCTTAGTGCTGTAAACTAGCAACACAAACCCATTCACCTTATTACTGTAAACTAGCAACACAAACCCATTCGCCTTATTGTTGTAAACTAGCAACACAAACCCATTCGCCTTATTGTTGTAAACTAGCGACACAAACCCATTCGCCTTATTGTTGTAAACTAGCAACACAAACCCATTCGCCTTATTGTTGTAAACTAGCAACACAAACCCATTCGCCTTATTGTTGTAAACTAGCAACACAAACCCATTCGCCTTATTGTTGTAAACTAGCGACACAAACCCATTCGCCTTATTGTTGTAAACTAGCAACACAAACCCATTCGCCTTATTGTTGTAAACTAGCAACACAAACCCATTCGCCTTATTGGTGTAAACTAGTAGAACAAACCCTTTCGACTTATTGCTGTAAACTAGCAACACAAACCCATTCGCCTTATTGCTGTAAACTAGTAGAACAAACTCTGATGTCGAGCTGTCTCCTGTTGCGAATTAAGTTCCAAATAGGAGGTACCGCTGTACATAAGTTTTTGCATGGAATTTCAAGGAATGTACAATAGAACTCAAAAACATTAACTAAGTTTTTTTTTTTTTTCACTGAAAATTAACAACGGCCCTATCCCTAGAGGCCACTTTTTTTTCTTCAGAATATCAGTCAATGTAGATATAAACCTCTTTAGCGATATTGAGAAAATCTTGTCATGTTTAAGGAATATGGTCCATGCATTCTGCAGCATAAATGATCTCACTACAATAAGACATATCTAGCTAGCCACCATAAAGTTCATGAACCTATTCTAACTAAAGGTTTTCCTCCACTGCAGCATGTTCGATATCGTCTTGCCTATAGATCAAGAGGGCCAAGAATTAGACTGGCATTGGCAACTCTGAAAATCAATTCACACCCAAGTCGGCGCCATCGTTTGGATCTCGCCATCTACACTCGGACTCACTTAACTTCTTGGGTAGTCTAGAGGTACGACGTCCGCCTCAGGACAGGAAGGACCTGGGTTCAAAACCCACCAGAAACGGTGGTGATTTGTCAAAAATAGGAAAAATTAATCAGTGGTTTCTTTATGACGTTACCCTTTTCGGAACTCTTGGGTAGTGATAACTGATGTCTGGCCCTCTCGGATAACGGCAATAAACAGGGGACCCCGTGTGAACTCGCACACGGTAAAGATCGCTTGGCATCGAAAAACGTAGGTCATAAATATGACCACTGGCTGGGCAAAATTGTCAACAAATACCTACCCATGTATATCCCAAGTCGTGGTACGGAGTTCGTGCACGTGGGCCATGATGCTCCTGGGATTTTCTCAAGATTCTCCATTGGGATATCAGAGCATCTATGCTCGTCCGGTGTACTGTGATGATTATCCTAACAACAAACAAACAAACGATGACATCCGACAAGGTAAACTCAAGAGCCAACAATATATTCATTAACTCCAGACAGAAATATTTCTTAGCAACGAATTGTCAGTTCTGAAAATGTCAATTAATTGCTGCTATTACATTGACGATTCCGTTGTAGTTGTAGTTTGTAGTAGTTAGATGATGACCCCGGTATCATGGCAAACGAATTAAAATCCATTATTTCTCAGCTCCCCTTGCCAGTGGAATCATCCGAATTTACATCTCATTTCATTGAAGGATCCAAACAAAGAAAAGCAGCTGCAGTTCCTAGCATAGCAGCTACAGCACACGCGAAAAGACAAAGGGCGAAGCGGCATCGAAAGTGAACGCAGCTGAACTGTCTTTCATCATCCGATATCATCATTCATTGTAAGCAATCGGAATATCGAAACATGATCCAGAAGAAAAGCACAGCTCACGGTGTGCACAGAGCACTAATTTCAGTTGCTCCCGCAGCAAGCCAGACTCGGAATATGAGGAAACTGCAACAAGGAACAATTTTCAGACAGAGCATCAAAGGTACCTGCCCCCTATCCGCCATATTGACCGGAAGTAGTGGAGTCTGATCACAATTCCGTGTTTCTAATTAGCCTTGTCTAATCTAGCTCAGTCGAAAGATCATCTTCATTTCATAGTGCTCAAATGTCCTCCTGAGCACGTTCCCCAGAATGAAGCACTTGCGCCATACACTAGAGAAAGCAATGAAACACTTGCGCCATACACTAGAGAAAGCAATGAAACACTTGCGCCATACACTAGAGAAAGCAATGAAACACTTGCGCCATACACTAGAGAAAGCAATGAAACACTTGCGCCATACACTAGAGAAAGCAATGAAACACTTGCGCCATACACTAGAGAAAGCAATGAAACACTTGCGCCATACACTAGAGAAAGCAATGAAGCTCAGATGCATGAATGCTCCCGTAACAATGGCAAAGACCTTGGCCCCAAAACATCCTTACTCGCCTCTTCCAATATGCTTGCTAGATGGCAGTGTCTGTAGTTCTTTCTCCCTTCACCGTGGTCAGGACTGCGGTAGTAATACCGACGTATTTCTAATTAAAACATGTTAAAATATAAATTTTAAAAAGAGTATGTTTCACAACATGAAGATACTACAAAATGAACATAATGTAGTCACATACGTCGTTAAACTTTAGAAATTGTGGCAGATCAGAATTAAAGAGTTAGATGGGCCAGTACTCAGGTGTGAGTGCTTTATATTTTATAATTTTCCATATAAAAAGGATTCTTTTCTATCAATGGAATCAGTTTCATTGCAGCTATCAATTTCCCATATCCGCACCACCGTTCGTCACAGCACTTTCCAAAATGCATCTGTAAATTTCATTGACAAAGTCGCTCCTTGCACGCCATACTCGACTACACAAGTGACGATTCCAAACACGGAAGTCGTCTCTTACCTCATCCGTGGCAGGTGACAGTGGCTCTATTTTTGTCCCCTACAGTAGGGTCACAGGTAGCACACGGTCAGGTAAACACACTTGCATCTACATATTTTGTACAAAGAATTGTTACTGTTATATAAACGACATAAATGCACGAGAAATCGGTAGAGAACGGTACAAAGAGAAATATTTTTTCTTAAATCGATTAATTGCCTGGAGCAGTTAAGAAAAAAAACAAACACATCTTTTGGTTCATCGTTTGCTGTAAGGTTGTTGTTGTTGTTTTTGTTGTTGTTGTTGTTGTTGTTGTTGTTGTTGTTGTTGTTAGGATCATCATCAGTGCACTGGACGACGAATCCACAGGTGCTACGATATCTCCCTCGAGGGTCTTTAGAAAATCCGAGGAGAATCCTGACCCACGTGCACGAACTCCGTAGCACGGCTTGGGATCCACGATGTGGGTGGGTTTCTGCTGACAATTTTTGCCGGAACAGCGGCCATATTTATGGCCTACTCTTTTCGATTTTAACTGCCAATGGTTCTTTAACGTTCGTGTTCACACAAGGGGTACTCCTGTATATTGCCGTTATCCGAGAGGGCTAGACATCGGATCTCACTACCCAAGAGATCAAGGGAAGGTAACGTCATAAAGAAACAACAGATTAATTTTCTTTTCCTATTTTTGAAAAATTACCACCGCTTCTGGTGGACTTTGAACCCGCGCCGTTCCTGCCCGAAGCCATACCTCTAGACTACCAAGCGCCCCTCCCCACCCCATACCTCTAGACTTCCAAGCGCCCCCACCCCTTATCTCTAGATTACCAAGCGCCCCCATACCTCTAGACTACCAAGCGCCCCCATACCTCTAGACTACCAAGCGCCTCCCATACCTCTAGACTACCAAGCGCCTCCCACCCCATACCTCTAGACTACCAAGCGCCCCCCCACCCCATACCTCTAGACTACCAAGCGCCCCCCACCCCATAGACTACCAAGCGCCCCCCACCCCATACCTCTAGACTACCAAGCACCCCCCCTCCTTTACTGACTTACAGTAAACATTCTATCTAAAAAGCATTTCATTGCAACATATATCCCATGATACGCGTGGCCGTGCGGTTAAAACCACTGTTTCGCTGTCTGAAAAGCCGGCGTACGGTGTTTGAAGTCCGTGGTACACGGAATGGATTTTTTCTATCGGGGGTGAAATAAAAATCTCCTGAGTCTCACACGTCGTGACGACTGCTTGACCAAGCGGCCTTTATCCTTTTGGTTCTATTGTTGACCCCCCCCCCCCGACATACACCAGCAATGGTACTATGTGTTGTAAAGATAGTTTTTCTTTAGTTTTTTTTTTTTTTTATCCCATCGCTGGAGCAAAAGCTATAGAACTGGATAAGGGACGCATGACCAGCGCAGTCGAACAATATGTTCCTGTCAGAGTTTTTAATGTTCATATTCCACTCCCCAAACTTGATAGAAAAGAAAAACGATTTGACCCTACTGCGATTTGATCCCGAGCCCACACGGTGAACGGTAACGCTTTCTATCCACTGGCGTTCAAAGCTTAAACTGTGCTATCTGTGACAACCAAAATGGCGCTTGTCTGACAGGTCGTTCCTTCAAAGCTAGCTAAAGCGACTCAAGAATAGGCCAAACCTGATCAAATGATTAATTTACAGACACAATTATTACTCATTTTAAAAAAAAGTAAAGAGCTCCCGTCACGCCAAGTGGCGTATAGGGAATATGGTGTTAGTGACCATAAATTTTGCAGACCTTCAGCATATGATTTTTGGGGGTAATGTGGTCGGTACTTACGCCCGTGTCGCTTTACTTTCCCAGAAAAAAAACCGGTAACTATTTAAGGCTGGGTGAACCCGGAGGCCGTCGATTGGGATCGAACCCTATCTCTTGTCCTCTGTAAGTCCAGTTCATTAACCGCTGAGCTATCGCGGCTCCTAATTATTACTCTTATTGAACTGTAAAGAAGCACGAACTTCAACTAAATAGTCCATGATGTTAGGATTGTAAAAGTTTTATGTGTGCGCACGCGCGCACGCGCGCACGTACGCACACACAGACACACACACGCAGACACACACAAACAAACACACAGACACACACAGACAAACGCACAGACACACACGGACAAACACACAGACACAGGCACAGACACACACACACACACACACACACACACATGCACAGAGACACACACACACAGATACACACACATATAAAACACACAGGCACACGAACACTGGTCACAACTTTCATTATAATTTCTGTTCTGACTGTGTGTGTCTATTTTCCGGTAGCTTCTCAACTACCCGTTTACCTATATCTTTTACTAGTAATCATCATCAAGTAGCTTGTCCAACTCTGGAGGACGTTGCTCTGTTACTTGCCAGCTTACATCTTTCTCTTCGGTTGTGTTACTTCTCTAAGTGATTGAGTCTAAAGGGTCGTCGTTTTAGTCCAAAGGTTTTCTAGGTCGCCCACTTCCTGATTATCAGGCCCATATGGCGAGTCATATTATCAAGATGTGTCAATTTTCTTTTCCTTAATTAGATTCTAATACATTTCATAATGTAGTCCAGTAGAAAGATTGTGATTGTAGTGATGTTGATGATATCTAAGAAGATGGTGATTATGATGAATTGCGATGATGAAGATAATGGTTAAGATGATAGTATATTCCAGTATAGAAGTAAATCCAGTATATTTTGTATTCATTTATATTTTATATTGCAGTATATTATATGTTAGTATATTTGATATTTCAGTATATTTTATATTCCAGTATATTTTATGTTCCAGTATATTTTATATTCGAGTATATTTTATATTTTAGTATATTTTGTATTCTAGTATATTTTGTTTTTTAGTATATTTTATATTCCAGTATATTATACATTGTAGTATATTTTATATTTTAGTATATCTTATATTCCAGTATATTTATATTCTAGTACATTTTATATTTTAGTATATTTATATAATAACAATTTAGATAAGAGAAGGAGTATCTGGGTCTACGCCCTACGGGCCGGCTACGGCTCTAAACGTCAATAGATAGACAGATATTTTATATTCTAGTATATTTTATATTGTAGTATATTTTATCGATTCAGCAAACATCAAAAGAAGTCATACCAGTGAATAAAAGAATCAACAAAAAGAAATGGATGACAGAAGAAATATTACAACTAATGGACGAAAGAAGAAAACATAAGAAAGAAGAACGAGCATACAAAATATTGCACAAAGAGATCCAAAACAAGTGCAGAGAAGCAAAGGAAGGATGGTTAAAACAGAAATGTGAAGAGATGGAAAAACAACAAAAGAAAGACCCAAAATGTATGCACAATCAGTTAAATAAATTAACAGGAAGAAAAGAAGTCAAAGTTTCAGGATGTGTGAAATCAAAGGAAGGAAATATAATAATGGGACAGTAGAAGACAATGGAAAGATGGACAGAATATATCAGTCAACTCTATGATGATGAAAGACCAGAATTAAACAATTCAAATGAAGACACAGGACCACCAATAATGCAGAGTGAAGTGGAGGATGCAATTCAACACATGAAAAGAGGCAAAGCTCCAGGTCCTGACAATATAACAATCGAAGAGATAAATGCATTAGGAGAGTTGGGAGTACAAGTCATAACAAAATTACTCAATGACATATATAACACTGGGCATATACCTGAGGATCTACTAAAATCTATCTTTGTAGCCATACCGAAGAAGTCAGGCGCCACTGATTGTGAAGACCATCGCACTATTAGTCTCATGAGCCATATGACTAAAATATTACTAAGAATAATCATAAGACGTGTAAGGAACAAAATAAAACCAGAAATAAGTGAGGAACAATGTGGATTTGTGGAAGGAAAGGGCACCAATAATGCAATATACATCTTAAGGACTTTGATAGAAAGATCTATAGAGGTAAAGATAGATCTATATATGTGCTTTATAGACTACACAAAAGCATTTGACAAAGTAAAGCATGTGGAAATAATAAATATGCTGGAGAAATTAAACATTGATGGCAAGGATCTGCGAATCATAAAAAACATGTACTGGCAACAAACAGCAGCTATACGAATTAACAACCAAACAGGACAATTCCAATATATAAAACAAGGAGTCAGACAAGGCTGTGTTCTGTCACCGGATTTGTTTTCACTTTACAGCGAATATATTATGAGATCAATAGTAGACAAAAAAGGAATTGAAGTCAACGGTCCCAACATAAATAATTTGCGATATACGGATGACACAGTCTTAATAGCAGAGACAGAGAACGAACTACAAGAAATGATAGACATAATAGTATAAGAAAACAACAAGAAAGGTCTCAGTCTGAATAGTAAGAAAACAGAAGTAATGGTTATATCGAAGAAACAATCATCACCATCATGCAGCATAAAAATAAACGAGACAAATCTGAAACAAGTACAACGTTTCAAATACTTGGGCACAATAATTACATCAGATGGGAGATACACCACGGAAATAAAAAGCAGAATAGCTCAGGCCAAAATAGTATTTCAGAAAATGAAAAATATCTTATGCAACAAATCTATGTCAATAGAAATGAGAAAGAGAGTTCATCGGTGCTATATAGAACCAATTCTGACCTATGGAAGCGAATCATGGACAGTAGACAAACAAATGAAAAGACGATTAGAGGCCACAGAGATGGGATTTCTCAGAAGAATGTTGAAAGTTCCCTGGACAGATAAAAAGACCAATGAGGAAGTTCTCAAAGAGGCCAACACAAAAAGGGAGCTCTTAAAAAACATCAGAAAGAAGCAATCAACATTTTTCGGGCACATCATGAGAAGAGAAAGTTGGAATACTTGGTTACAACTGGCAAAATAAAAGGAAAGAGAGATCGCGGACGACAAAGAGAGAAAATACTGGATAGCTTGGTGTCATGGCATGGAAAACAGTCAACAACAGAACTGATACGATGCACTGTAGATAGAAGATTGTGGAGGGACATGATCGCCTACGCCAACCGGCAGGGTACATGATAATGATGATGAGTATATTTTATATTTTAGCATATTTTATATTTTAGGATATTTTATATTCCAGCATATTTTATATTCCAGTATATTTTATATTTTAGTACATTTTACATTTTAGTATATTTTATATTTTAGTATATTTTATATTTTAGTATATTTTATATTTTAGTATATTTTATATTCTAGAATATTTGTTTATTTTCGTCTTCCTAAATATGTCTTTGTTAGTTCTTAATCATAATACATGTTTTTATTTATAATGATTTTCTGTGTTACTTTTATAGTGATGTGTTATTACCTATAATTGGATGGTTTTATATGAAAATAGCTGATGGTGATGATGGGGGTGATGGAGACGATGATGGTGGTGGTCGTGGTGCTGTTAACGGTGATGATGCTGACGATGATGATGATGATGGACGTGGCGGAGACGATGATGATGATGGTCGTGGTGATATTAAATGTGATGATGATGATGATGATGATGGGGGTAATGGAGACGATGATGATGGTTGTGACGATGTTAACGGTTATGATAAAGATGATGGTGGTGGTGGAGACGATGATGATGATGATGATGATGATGGGGGTGGCGATGTTAATGGTGATGATGATGGTCGTGGTGATGTTAATGATGATAATAATAATGGGGGTGATGGAGACGATGATAATGGTGGTCGTGGTGATGTTAATGGTCACGACGATAATGGTGGTGGTGATCTTAATGGTGATGATGATGGTGATAGAGTCCACGATGATCATGGGTGTGATGGAGATGATGACGATGGTGATTAATGTGGTGGTAATAATTGTGGTTATGTTCATGAAGATGTTAATTTTGATTATGGTGATGCTAATGATGGCTATGATGATGGTGATCATAATGAATGACGATGATGAAGATAATGGTTAAGATGATAGTGATGATGATGATTGCGATTTTAATAGTGATAATATAGAAGAAAACTGTGATAATGTTGATGATGATAACAATGATGTAGTAATAATAAAATTACGGTGAAGTTGATTGTGAAAAGATGGAAGAAAATATGAAGACTCAACAAAAAAATCAAATACAGCACAAATATCTTCAACATAGAAATCAAATTCAGCACATATATATATATTCAACAGAAAACATCAAATACAGCATATATATCTTCAGCAGAAAACATCATACACAGCACATATATCTTCAACAGAAAACATCAAATACAGCACAAATATCTTCAATAGAAAAAAAAACAAATACAGCACACATATCTTCAACAGAAAACGTCAAATACAGCACACATATCTTCAACAGAAAACATCAAATACAGCACACATATCTTCAATAGAAAAAAACAAATACTGCACATATATCTTCAATAGAAAAAAACAAATACAGCACATATATCTTCAATAGAAAAAAAAACAAATACAGCACACATATCTTCAACATAAAACATCAAATACAGCACACATATTTTTATATTCGTATAATTTTATTGGCTTTTGTGACATCTGGAGATTTTGGACTGAGATTGTCTAAATTGAGCTCCCAGCACAAAAGCAAAAATTAATAACATATACACGTCTCTGTGCTTTCACACGTTCTAAATATATGTTTTCTGATTATCAATTTTGGATATCATTTTCTCATTTATTCATTTATTCACACGGCTTCTGCTTGTATCATCATGTGCCAGGTTATCATCCATCGGTGCAGATTTGGCACATTCTGTCTCATGTCAGAGAAAAGTATCGACGACACCTTTCCGAGGCCTGAACGAGGGTAACAGCTTGTTTTGTGAAATGAGTTCAGCAACTTCTATATACAGGGCACAGCCATTTTTAGCGATTTATACAGATGATCATGATACCAAGGGGAAGCAGGGTAACTCTCAACATTTTGTAGACAGGGTGTAGTAGTACGAATATAGGCTGAGGTTGTGGCAACATCCCATCATTTCATCTTCTTTTTCTTCAAAGTGGTTGATATACACAGAGAGTATGTTGAGATTTGTCACTTTAATTGACTTTTGTGGATTAATAGATTTTATAAGGAGGTCACACCTGTGTTGAGGACAGGGTACATGCCTGATGTTCTAAAGTATCCAGATTAAAACCCAATGTAGATATTGATGGAAATGTAGATATGAACATGTAGATATGAACATGTAGATATGAGCATGTAGATATTCAACAGTCATTATAAATATTGCACACATTGTCACTATAGACATTTCACATACTGTCGTTATATATATATATATATACATATATATATATATATATATATATATATAATGGTGCAGTTGAATGCAGTGACTTTAGAACAATAAGCCTAACGAGCCATGTTACAAAAATCTTGCTAAAAGTTATACAAGGAAGGATTCAGAATAAAATAAACAGATGAGCAGCAATTTTGATTTAGGAAAAATAGCGGGACAAAAGAAGCCATATTCTGCATGAGAACATTAATCGAAAAGTACACATAAGTAAACAAACCAATATATGTCTGCTTCATAGACTACACCAAAGCTTTTGATAGAGTACACCACAAACAACTTATAGAATGTCTAAAAGAGATACATCTAGATGACATGGACATACGACTAATATGTAATCTATACTGGGAGCAAACAGCAATAATAAAATATAACAAAGAGAACTCTACACCCATTGATATAAAAAAAAGGAGTAAGACAGGGATGCATCCTATCAACAAGCTTGTTCAATCTATACACTGAGCAAATCTTTAAAAACATCACAGAGATGCCAGGCCTACAAATTAATGGAAAGATAACCAATAACCTAAGATATGCTGACGATACTGTACTACTAGCAGAAAATCCTGAAGATCTACAACAATTACTTAATGAAATAAACATGACAAGCAAAAAATATGGACTAGATATGAATATCGAAAAGACTAAAACTATGATCATAAACAAAGAAAATACTCAAAACCCATAAGTGGATATCAAAATTGAAGGAATAGACCTGGAGACAGTTCAGAACTATAACTACCTTGGACATACTATAACCAGTGATGGAAAATGTACAACTGAAATAAACAAAAGAATAGAAATGGCAAAAAGTAATTTTAATATCATGAAGAACATACTAACATCAAAACAAATAACACCAGGGCTAAAACTTAGAATAGCAAAATGTTACATCTTCTCAATATTCCTATATAGTGCAGAAACATGGACATTTGACAAGAAAACAGAATAGAGAATTGAAGCCTATGAAATGTGGATATATAGAAGAATAGGTAGGATTGGATGGAAGGAAAAGAAAACAAACGATGAAGTCTTAAAACAACTAAAAATGAAATGAGAACTACTAAGCACAATTCAAACAAGACAAATGCGATTTTTGGGCCATGTTAAAAGACACAACAGCCTACTAAAAGTAATCCTGGAGGGGAAAATACAAGGTAAAAGAGGCAGAAGCAGACCAAGACTAACATGGACGAGTAACATCAAAAGATGGACAAATCAGCCTATGACAACCTGCACCATCAAAGCAAGAGACAGAGCAGAATGGCGCTCCATGGTAGCCAACCTTCTTCGTTGCGGAGACGGCACTCGGTGATATATATATATATATATATATATATATATATATATATATATATATATATGATCAATCAGTTTCTAAGATGGTGGATCTAGTACATGTTCTCTCGATCGCTGCAGAAAGTGCATGTCTGATTAATTTCGGTTCTCCATTGCACTCCTATGCGTTAAAGTCAAGATGATGATATACGTATTACATCTGCGCCGATAAAACAATGTCGTACGCCGGCAATATTCCATTTTCGACAAATCAAGTGTTGTGAATGTGACCTTTCACCGTCTAGACTTGTTCTGCGCTTTACGTCAAATTGGTGCTGTGCATGACCGTTGTTGGATTTGCTTGACGCAAGTTATTTCCATGTTACTCATTAATGTGAAATGTTTCGTCAGCCGCAGTTTTATCTCTTTAGGGAATTTGCACCGTGTTCTGTTCGTCGTAGGCTACATTCACTAAAGTAATCAGGATTCTAAAGGGCGCGTCATTTCAGTGCGTCCGACATTATTATGTGTGTTACGTCATCGTAATGGCTCATCGTAAATCCCTAGACCGGCCGTACGCTAATCTTACGGTCTGTTTGATGTGCGACGTGGATAATCTGACGACTAACTGTGTGTTTATATGTTCGAAATTGGAGTCAACAACGATGGCCTAACATCATCAAGCGCTGTACATTTTTAAAGAATACATGACGATCATCACTTTCGGGAGAACGTGAACTTCTGATATATGGTGGATAGGTGGCAGGAACCATTGCAGGCTATACATGAAAAGTGTTCCTTGTTGCAGTTTCCTCATATTCCAAGGCCATGGGGGACTGGTTGGTCTCGAGGCAAGACGCCGGCCTCGGGACAGAGAGGTTGTGGGTTCAAATCTCGGCTACACCGGTTGGGATTGTTATTTATGATTTCTCTTTGCGACAACCACCCCTGGCCTCAGCAGCGAGGCCCGGCTTGAAACGTCAGTTACTCGTGGACGAAAAAAACATGAGTACCTTCGAAGTCGGAGTTATCTGCCTGTGCGGCGAGAGACCCCTGTGCACACGGCTGCCATGGAAAAATGGATTAACACGCAAAATTCAGTTCCTGGTCTCTATGGACTTCGTCAGAGTTGAAAGCTGGCGAACGTAACAACAACAACAACAACAACAACAAAGAAGTAAAGAGGGAACCCGGAAGCCATCGATCAGGATTGAACCCGACCTCTTGTCGTTTGTAGTCCAGTTCACTAACCACTGAGCTATCGCGGCTCCCTCTTTATTTTACCTGACCTAAAATTTGATACATTTTAAGATAAAGCTTCTTCTACATATTGCAAATGTATCATAGAAGAGGCTTATTTATTTATTTTCATGGACAGACACAGATAAGTTAAATCAACAAAAATATGAGCTACAGACAGCTGTGTAGTAATTAAGTAAATGCAGCAGTTCAGCTGTTCAAAATCTGTCCTTTACCGCGGACCCTCATTTTGTATTGTAGTCACGGGCCCTGAGAATTCAACTTGTATTCAATTTACGATTTATTTTCTGTTGTGCTTTCATTCCTTCATTTATTAATTCATTCATTTTCATTTCCCATTTAGCTGCAAATTATCCTACTATTCTTCATGCTTGCGCAGACCCCTGTGTCGCACCGCGGACCCTTGTCTCGCACCCGGGCCCCTGTGTCACACCGCAAACCCCTGTATCGGCACCGCAGACCCCTATATCGACACCGCAGACCTCTGTATCGATACCGTGGACCCCTGTATTGGCATCGCAGACCCCTATATCGGCACCGCGTACCCCTGTATTGGCATCGCAGACCCCTATATCGGCACCGAAGACCCATATATCGGCACCGCAGACCCCTATATCGGTACCGTGGACCCCTGTATTGGCATCGCAGACCCCTATATCGGCACCGCAGACCCCTATATCGGCACCGCAGACCCCTATATCGGCACCGCAGACCCTGTATAAGCACCGTGGACTCCTGTATCAGCACCGCAGACCCCTGTATCGGTACAGCGAACAGTTGGAAAAACACAGCAGTAGTTATTTAATGTTTGAAAAAGGAAAACAATATTGAGTGAACATAACATTAAGTAAATGAATGAATTAATTACTGGATATGTAAGTAAGCGGATGTGTTAGAGATTGAATATGTAAGTAAATGAATGAATTAGTTATTAAATAAGTCAGGTGAAGAATAATCGATTCAGAAGCACAGGTTTCACCCACATACGAAATAAACAAGCGCACCTACCAGTGTTACCCAACATAATTATTCCAACATTGATTAATTTAACGTTGTTAGCACATTCAACCCGTGAATTAATTCTCAGCGGAGTTACGTGACGCCTGGAATATATCTATTAATCTCGCTCATCATTGGCTGACGAGTGTGGCAGCATTTGCTCCGGTGTTATCTGAGACACGACTCATCTAATTGTGGTCTTCATGATTATATTAGTTATTGCTCACCTCAAGATAGCCAAATAAGCCCCCTCTTTATTTCTCATACAAATTTTGGCAATTTAATCATCTGAGTTTGTACCTGTTTATGTAAGTAATTGCGGCTATTGCACGAAATTAACAATGTGGTGATCAGAATATTTTATGTTAGTAATTATGGTCTCACTTGTAATCATCATTGCCACAACAAAAATATAATACTGACATCTATTACTAACGAAGTTTGTATTACTGACATCTATTACTAAAGAAGTCTGTATTTCTGACATCTATTACTAAAGAAGTCTGTATTTCTGACATCTATTACTAAAGAAGTCTGTATTTCTGACATCTATTACTAAAGAAGTCTGTATTTCTGACATCTATTACCAAAGAAGTCTGTATTTCTGACATCTATTACTAAAGACGTCTGTATTTCTGACATCTATTACCAAAGAAGTCTGTATTTCTAACATCTATTACTAAAGAAGTCTGTATTTCTGACATCTATTACTAACGAAGTTTGTATTTCTGACATCTATTACTAACGAAGTTTGTATTTCTGACATCTATTACTAAAGAAGTCTGTATTTCTGATATCTATTACTAAAGAAGTCTGTATTTCTGACATCTATTACCAAAGAAGTCTGTATTTCTGACATCTATTACTAAAGAAGTCTGTATTTCTGACATCTATTACTAACGAAGTTTGTATTTCTGACATCTATTACTAAAGAAGTCTGTATTTCTGACATCTATTACTAACGAAGTTTGTATTTCTGACATCTATTACTAACGAAGTTTGTATGTCTGACATCTATTACTAACGAAGTTTGTATTTCAGACATTTATTACTAACGAAGTTTGTATTTCTGACATCTATTACTAAAGAAGTCTGTATTTCTGACATTTATTACTAAAGAAGTCTGTATTTCAGACATCTATTACTAAAGAAGTCTGTATTTCAGACATCTATTACTAACGAAGTTTGTATTTCAGACATCTATTACTAACGAAGTTTGTATTTCTGACATCTATTACTAACGAAGTTTGTATTTCAGACATCTATTACTAACGAAGTTTGTACTTCTGACATCTATTACTAACGAAGTTTGTATTTCAGACATCTATTACTAACGAAGTTTGTATTTCAGACATCTATTACTAACGAAGTCTGTATTTCTGACATCTATTACTAACGAAGTCTGTATTTCTGTCAACGATTACCAAACAAGCATTCATTTGGTACATCCATTACCAAAGACGTCCTGCACTTGTTACATCCATTACCAAAGACGTCCTGTACTTGTTACATCCATTACCAAAGACGTCCTGCACTTGTTACATCCATTACCAAAGACGTCCTGTACTTCTTACATTCATTGTCAAAGGAGTAAGTACCCTTTTTATTAATTACCAAAGAATTATGAATTCATTTCATTGATTCATTACCTAAGAAATATGTACTTCTTACATCCATTACTAAAGAATTATGTATTTCTTACATCCAGTACCAAAGAAGCGTGTATTTCTTGCATCTATTACTAAAGAAAGGGAGCCGCGATAGCTCAGTGGTTAGTGAACTGGACTACAAAGGACAGGAGGTAGGGTTCGATCCCAACCGACGGTTTCTGGGTTCACCCAGCCTTAAATGGGTACCTGATTTTTTTCTGGGAAAGTAAAGCGGCACGGGCGTAATACCGACCACATTACCCCAAAAATCAAGTGCCGAAGGTCTGTAAAATTTATGGTCACTAACACCCATATTCCCTATACGCCACTTGGCGTGACGGGGGCTCTTTACTTTTACTTTTATTACTAAAGAAGTATGTCTTCCTTTCATTCATTATCACATGAGTCTATATTTATTACATTAATTACCGATTTGTCTGTATTTCTTTATAATATAGAGGTGTTTATTTCTGTATTTCTTTCAACAATGACCACAGATTTCTTTCATTCATTACCAAAAAAGACTACATTTCATTAATTCATTACCAGAGAAGTCTAAATTTCTTTCATTACTTTATCAAAGAAGTCTAATTTTCTTTCATTCACCTTTTGTTTCTTTCATTCCATTTCGGTACACATTTTATTTCTTCCACTGTATTTCAGTCATCTTTTATTTCTTTCATTCTATTTCAGTACTTCTTTTATTTATTTCTTTCACTCTATTTTGGTACACCTTTTATTTCTTCTACACTTTGCCAAAAGAGCTTTTGTTTCAGTAATCGTTATAGCAGTTTTTTTTTTTACTATTTAGAAAGAGAATTTGAGCTCTTTTCATTCTTTTCCATAGCAGTCTATAGTTCTGTCATTCATTACTAAGACAACATTATCGTAAAGGATTGTGCCTGCTGGCGTAGGTGATCACGTCTCTCCACAACTTTCGATCTCAACAGTTATTTATCATTTCTGTTGTTGACCTTCTTCCAAGCCATTCTCTTAAGCTGTCTGGTATCTTTTCTCTTTGCTTCCTTCTATCTCTTCGTCCCTCAGTTTTCCATGTTGTTACAATATATTCCAGCTATTCCCTGCTCATTACATGAACAATAAATTATGATTGTTTCGTCCTAATATTGAACATTAGCACTTTTTTTTATTTAGCCTCTTTCAGAACGTATTCATTACTCCTCTTAGCTGTCCATGGTACTCTCAACATTCTTCTGTAAAATCACATTTCTACAGTCTCCAGTGATTTTCTTGTCTGTTATCCTATTGTCCATGATTCACATCCATATGTTAAGACTGGCTCTTCATAACATTTAAGAACTCTTATCCTTGTTTTCTATTGTCAAAAATGGATTGCACAGTATCTTCCTCATTTTTTTTTTTTTTTTTTTTTGGAAAGCTGCTTTTGCCTGAGCTATTCTGAATCTCACCTCTGTTGTACGTCTACCATCTGAGGTTAACAATGTAAATTCATTTACCTGTTTTAATATTGTTCCACTTGCCTTTATTGTGCACTGCGGTGATGTCCTTTTCTTTATTGTTACCATAAGAAGATGATTTGTTTAATATTTATAGTGAGATTATTTTAAGATCCATAAGGGGCATGCCTGGAATAACAATTGGAGGTCATAATATAAATAATCTAAGGTATGCTGATGATACCTCCCGTGTGTTACCGGGGCCTCATTATGTGGGAAGTAAAGAATAGTGACACTGTGGCCTTCCAGGCATGTCGTAAGAGGCGACTAAGGAGGTTGATCGATGGCTTGACAAGCTGTCATTGTAAAAAGCATTGTTATGGAAACATAACCATATATTTTAGAAGCAGTGATCTCTGCAATATGTGCCATTTTGGCACACAAGGTTTCTGTTTTTGAGATTGTGGTTCTGCCCTATGTGCCGTCTTCGGCTCGAAAGGACAGTAGATAGATGCTAATGATACAGTCTTAATCGCTAAGAGTGAAAATGGGTTGCACGAAATGTTGGACATTATAGTGAAAGAAAGCAAAAATAAAGGACTCAGCATTAATAGTAAAAAGTCAGAGGTAATGGTAACAACAACGAAAAAGACAGAGGTAATGGTAACAACAACGAAAAAGACATCACCTCAGTGCAAAATAAAGACAAGTGGAACAATATTAAAACAGGTAAATATGGAAGATACTATGCAATCCATTTTTGACAATAGAAACAAGAAAAAGAGTTCTTAAATGTTACGTAGAGCCAGTCTTAACATATGGATGCGCGAATCATGGACAATCGGACAACAGACAAGAAAATCACTGGAGTCTGTAGAAATGTGGTTTTACAGAAGAATGTTGAGAGTACCATGGACAGCTAAGAAGAGTAATGAAGATATTCTGAGAGAGGTCAAAGCAAAAAGAGAGTTAATTTCCAATATTAGGAAGAAACAATCATCATTTTTTTGGCCATGTAATGAGAAGAGAACAACTGGAATATATTGTAACACCTGGAAAAATTGAGGGACGAAGAGATAGAGTGAAGCGAAGAGAGAAAATAACAGACAGCTTAAGAGAATGGCTTGGCAGAAGGTCAACAACAGAAATGATAAATAGCTGCCGAGATCGAAAGTTGTGGAGAGACATGATCACCTACGCCAGCAGGCCCGGTATTTGATGATGATGACCATTACCTCTGTCTTTTTACTATTAAGGCGGAGTCCTTTATTTTTGCTTTCTTTCACTATAATATCTAACATTTCTTGTACCTCATTTTCATTCTTAGCGATTAAGACTGTATCATCAGCATAAAAAAAAGTAAAGTACCCCGTCACGCCAAGTGGCGGCGTATAGGGAATATGGTGTTAGTGACCATAAATTTTACAGACCTTCGGCACATGATTTTTGGGGTAATGTGGTCGGTATTACGCCCGTGCCGCTTTACTTTCCCAGAAAAAATCCGGTACCCATTTAAGACTGGGTGAACCCGGAAGCTGTCGGGTGGGATCGAACCCTACCCCTTGTCCTTTGTAGTCCAGTTCACTAACCACTGAGCTATCGCGGCTCCCTGTATCATCAGCATACCTTAGATTATTTATATTATGACCTTCAAATGTTATTCCAGGCATGCCCCTTATAGATATTAAAATAATCTCACTATAAATATTAAACAAATCTGGTGACAGCACACAAGCTTGCCTAACACCCTGTTTTATTTGTTGACACATTCCATCATTAAGACAACATACAGTTTTTTAAAACAATAATGTTGAAAGATATGCAGTTCTTAATTTTTTACTAAGAGAGTTTTCATGATATTTCAAAAACTAGTAATACATTCTGTAATTTCATGAATAACAGTTATTTTACACTTTTTTTAATGTACAAGTATACATTTACATGGGAG
This sequence comes from Megaustenia siamemsis, assembly GCA_032433765.1. Taxonomy (NCBI): domain Eukaryota; kingdom Metazoa; phylum Mollusca; class Gastropoda; order Stylommatophora; family Ariophantidae; genus Megaustenia; species Megaustenia siamemsis. The sequence continues at coordinate 14,857,110 of JAVIAB010000092.1, read as the reverse complement.
CCGCGATAGCTCAGTGGTTAGTGAACTGGGCTACCACGGACAAGGGGTAGGGTTCGATCCCAACCGACGGCTTCCGGGTTCACCCAGCCTTAAATGGGTACCGGATTTTTTTTCTGGGAAAGTAAAGCAGCACGGGCGTAATACTGACCACATTACCCCAAAAATCATGTGCTGAAGGTCTGTAAAATATAGGGTCACTAACACCATATTTCCCTATACGCCACTTGGCGTGACGGGGGTACTTTACTTTACTTTTTTATACATTTACATGCTAGCATTACAATCGACAATTGTGTTTGTATCTATAAAAGAGACAACAAAATGGATACTAGTAAGTAAATAAAAAGAAAAGACCACTGTCACGTCAAGTGGCGTATAGGGAATATGGTGTTAGTGACCATAATTTTTACAGACCTTCGGCACCTGATTTTTGGGGTAATGTGGTCGGTATTACGCCCGTGCTGCTTTACTTTGCCAGAAAAAAAAATCCGGTACCCATTAAAGGCTGGGTGAGCCGGAAGACGTCGGTTGGGATCGAACTTGACCTCTTGTCCTTTGTAGTCCAGTTCTCTAACTGCTGAGCTATTGCGACTCCCAGAATGCATACTAGACAGAAGGATAATTAATGTAAACATGCGTAAAGTTGGCAGCCTAAATTTGCACCTTGGCAGAAACTCATAAACAAAAGTGAGGGACTGGTTGGTCTTGAGGCAAGACGCCGGTACCGAGATAGAGAGGTTGTGAGTTCAAGTCCCGGCTGCATCAGTTGGGATTGTTATTTATAATTTCTCTCTGCGGCAACCATCCCTGGTCTCAACAGCAAGGCCCGGCATGAAGCGTCAATTACTCATCGAAGGTAAAATTTTATAGGTACCTCTGAAGACGGGAGTTATCTGCCTATGCGTGGTGGAACACCTGTGCACATGTGTGCCAAGGAAGAACGGATTAGCAGGCAATATTCAGTTACCGGATTTTTTCTATCGGGGGGTGAAATAAAAATCCTGAGTCTCACACGTCGTGGCGACTGCTTGACCAAGCGGCCTTTATCCCTCTGGTCCTATTGTTGCCCCCCGACATACACTAGCAATGGTACTATGTGTCGTAAGGATAGTTTTAGTTTATTCAGTTCCTAGTCTCTAGGAACGTTGCCAGAGGTGAAAGCCGATGAACGCAAATAATAATAATAATAATAATAAATAATAAAAGTTACACCAACACTCGAGAGAGGAAGATGTGAAGACCCTTGAATCCATGATTGCTGACAAGGCGAATGATTGAACTAATCCGTATAATCTTACATTTACATCAATTTTTACGTACAATCATAGCACCGGAATTCTAGTCCATCACTTCCCAAAATCATGTCAATTATTGCATATAATTATGTCCCCTGAAATGCATAGTTGAGCTTGTAATAAAAGCATCAAGGCAACCACATCATACAGTTTTCGATCTACCGCAATTATCATTTCATTATACTATAATGAGTTTCATTTATTCAGTTGAGAACATTAGACAGATCTTTGTCGCTGCTAGCTTGTGTGCATATATTTATTACTTTTTCAACAACGCTGGTCGCTTCGTGCCGTTTACCCCGTCGTTGGTGTTGAAACAATCACATCTTGTGCAACAGCAGAGCGTGCGAAAACAATAATTGGCCTAAGGTGTAATGCTGTTTGAATCTAGATTTGCAGTGAATTTGACTTTTAAATAACCCGACACTTTATTACTCATTGCCCCCAAATCATTAATTTTCTTTCTTTCTTTCTTTCTTTCTTTATTTCTTTATTTCTCTCTCTCTCTCTCTCTCTCTCTCTCTCTCTCTCTCTCTCGATTTCGTTCTATCTCTGTCTCTCACTCTGGATTTCGTTCTTTCTCTTTGTCTTTCTCTCTCTTTCTTTCTCTCTCTCTCTCTCTCTCTCTCTCTCCATCCTTTCTTTATTACTTTCTTTCAAGTAGCAAATTTAAGAATGAGAGGAATTGACTGTTCATGACAGTTTGTATCAATAAATGCTGGACAAATGCCTAGGACTTGAACTAAAATACTACTTTGAGATGAATACAAACAGCTTTGACTAACATGTTATTAACTCTTTCATACACTTACCAACATGTTAAATAACTCTTTCATACACTTACCAACATGTTAAATAACTCTTTCATACACTTACCAACATGTTAAATAACTCTTTCATACACTTACCAACATGTTAAATAACTCTTTCATACACTTACCAACATGTTAAATAACTCTTTCATACACTTACCAACATGTTAAATAACTCTTTCATACACTTACCAACATGTTAAATAACTCTTTCATACACTTACCAACATGTTAAATAACTCTTTCATACACTTACCAACATGTTAAATAACTCTTTCATACACTTACCAACATGTTAAATAACTCTTTCATACACTCACCAACATGTTAAATAACTCTTTCATACACTTACCAACATGTTAAATAACTCTTTCATACACTTACCAAAATGTTAAATAAATATTTCATCCACTTACCAAAATGTTAAATAAATATTTCATTAACTTACTTAGCAACATATTAATAGATCTTGAAAGTAACAATCTGCTTGCGTCTCGCCACTCGGCGGTACTTGTAACATTGTTGTGTCTATAACTATGTACCTGTATATATCGAGCCACTGGACGGTACTTGTAACATTGTTGTGTCTATAACTATTTACCTGTATATATCGAGCCACTGGACGGTACTTGTAACATTGTTGTGTCTATAACTATTTACCTGTATATATCGAGCCACTGGACGGTACTTGTAACATTGTTGTGTCTATAACTATTTACCTGTATATATCGAGCCACTGGACGGTACTTGTAACATTGTTGTGTCTATAACTATTTACCTGTATATATCGAGCCACTGGACGGTACTTGTGACATTGTTGTGTCTATAACTAGTTACCTGTATATATCGAGCCACTCAACGGTACTTGTAACATTGTTGTGTCTATAACTATTTACCTGTATATATCGAGCCACTGGACGGTACTTGTAACAAGTTTTGTGTCTACAACTATTTATCTGTATATATCGAGCCACTGCACGGTACTTGTAACATTGTTGTGTCTATAACTATTTACCTTTATATATCAAGCCACTGGACGGTACTTGTAACATTGTTGTGTCTATAACTATTTACCTGTATATATCAAGCCATTGGACGGTACTTGTAACATTGTTGTGCCTATAACTATTTACCTGTATATATCGAGCTACTGGACGGTACTTGTAACATTGTTGTGTCTATAACTATTTACCTGCATATATCGAGCCACTGGACGGTACTTGTAACATTGTTGTGTCTATAACTATTTACCGGTATATATCGAGCCACTGCACGGTACTTGTAACATTGTTGTGTCTACAACTATTCACCTTTATATATCAAGCCACTGGACGGTACTTGTAACATTGTTGTGTCTATAACTATTTACCTGTATATATCAAGCCACTTGACGGTACTTGTAACATTGTTGTGTCTATAACTATTTACCTGTATATATCGAGCTACTGGACGGTACTTGTAACATTGTTGTGTCTATAACTATTTACCTGTATATATCGAGCCACTGGACGGTACTTGTAACATTGTTGTGTCTATAACTATTTAACTGTATATATCGAGCCACTGCACGGTACTTGTAACATTGTTGTGTCTATAACTATTTACCTGTATATATCGAGCCACTGGACAGTACTTGTAACATTGTTGTGTCTATAACTATTTACTTGTATATATCGAGCCACTGGACGGTACTTGTAACATTGTTGTGTCTATAACTATTTACCTGTATATATCGAGCCACTGGACGGTACTTGTAACATTGTTGTGTCTATAACTATTTACCTGTATATATCGAGCCACTGGACGGTACTTGTAACATTGTTGTGTCTATAACTATTTACCTGTATATATCGAGCCACTGGACGGTACTTGTAACATTGTTGTGTCTATAACTATTTACCTGTATATATCGAGCCACTGGACGGTACTTGTAACATTGTTGTGTCTATAACTATTTACCTGTATATATCGAGCCACTGGACGGTACTTGTAACATTGTTGTGTCTATAACTATTTACCTGTATATATCAAGCCACGAGAAGGTAACCATTTTGCTCCAAATTTACCTGACACCATTACTCTTTTTTGTTTAACATTCTAAAAAAAAAACAAAAAACATTTAAATAAAACATAATCAAAATAAAATTAGAATTCTTGAATACAACACATGTAGAAAAAGGGCAAAGTGTATTTTAATACAAAGTTTTATTACTACATTTTAATACAAAGTTTTGTTACTACATTTTAATACAAAGGCAAAATTAATTTTTAAAATAAAATTCACCCAGAAGACAATATATACTTTGGTAGAAAAGTAGTGGAAGAAATTGATCATTATGTACATCTTGGAAGATGCATAGATAAAGGAGACACACAAATTAAATTAGAATCAGAATAGCATAGGCAATGTCTTTCAACAGCAATGACTTTCAGAAACCTTGATAGAATATGGAAATCAAAATTACTAAGCACAAAAAAGCTCAGGATTTTCATATCAGATATGTTATCAACCATTACTTATTATGGATAAACAGGAAAACAACTACAGAAATAGAAAGTAAACTGGATGTATTTGAAAACAAATGTCCCAGGAAAATGCTTGGTATAGCTTGGAAAGAGTGCAAGACTCGTGAAGAAATAGAGAAATGATACCGAGATTGAGAGACACGCATAGAACAGAACTGTGTGGCGAGATAGAATGCGGGTCCTGAGCAAGGTCTGACACTTGATTACAAAGATCGTCGAACACAAGAGTCTAGAATTTCTGACCTATATGCCCCTTCTTCTGCTCAAAAGGCCAATGGATGGATGGATGGATGGATGGATTGATTGATGGATGTACGGATGGATGGATGGGGAGTGGATGATGTATGGATAGATTAGTAAATGGATAGCTAGAAAGACAGACAGTTTATTAATAAGGGACAAATTTATTCGAGAAAGAGAGACGGGGGGAGACAGAGAAAGCAGAGGGGGGGGGGCAGTATGGCACTGAAACTTGAAAGATACTCATCAATTGAACTAATAAATACTACATAACAATAAGTTGCGAAGATACATGATCTCCAGTGCCTGTGGATATTATTCGTAAAAATAGCTTTATTTCTATTTCACTCACATTTAAAAGAAAAGTCGAAATATCAATGCTGCCTGTTTTAGATATTTCATTGAGATATAGTTTATGCAGGTTTTAGGTTAAATAATTGGTTTGCAAGTTACATTTTGACCAAGCTGGTTCGGGTCGATCTATGACTGCTTCATTTGTATAGCCATCTGTCTATGACTGCTTAATTTCTATAGCCATCAGTCTATGACTGCTTCATTTCTATAGCCATCAGTCTATGACTGCTTCATTTGTATAGCCATCAGTCTATGACTGCTTCATTTCTATAGCCATCAGTCTATGACTGCTTAATTTCTATAGCCATCAGTCTATGACTGCTTCATTTGTATAGCCATCAGTCTATGACTGCTTCATTTGTATAGCCATCAGTCTATGACTGCTTCATTTCTATAGCCATCAGTCTATGACTGCTTCATTTCTATAGCCACCAGTCTATGACTGCTTCATTTCTATAGCCATCAGTCTATGACTGCTTCATTTCTATAGCCATCAGTCTATGACTGCTTCATTTCTATAGCCACCAGTCCATGACTGCTTCATTTGTATAGCCATCAGTCTATGACTGCTTCATTTGTATAGCCATCAGTCTATGACTGCTTCATTTGTATAGCCATCAGTCCATGACTGCTTCATTTGTATAGCCATCAGTCTATGACTGCTTCATTTCTATAGCCATCAGTCTATGACTGCTTCATTTCTATAGCCATCAGTCTATGACTGCTTCATTTCTATAGCCATCAGTCCATGACTGCTTAATTTGTATAGCCATCAGTCTATGACTGCTTCATTTCTATAGCTATCCGTCCATGACTGCTTCATTTGTATAGCCATCAGTCCATGACTGCTTCATTTCTATAGCCATCAGTCTATGACTGCTTAATTTCTATAGCCATCTGTCTATGACTGCTTCATTTCTATAGCCATCAGTCTATGTCTGCTTCATTTCTATAGCCATCAGTCTATTACTGCTTCATTTCTATAGCCATCAGTCTATTACTGCTTCATTTCTATCGCCATCGGTCCATGTCTGCTTCTTTTCCATAGCCATCAGTCCATGACTGCTTAATTTCTATAGCCATCAGTCTATGACTGCTTCATTTATATAGCCATCAGTCTATGACTGCTTCATTTCTATAGCCATCAGTCTATGACTGCTTCATTTCTATAGTCATCAGTCTATGACTGCTTCTTTTATATAGCCATCAGTCTATGACTGCTTCATTTCTATAGCCATCAGTCCATGATTGCTTCAATTCTATAGCCATCAGTCTATGACTGCTTTATTTCTATATCATCAGTCTATGACTGCTTCATTTCTATAGCCATCAGTCTATGACTGATTCATTTCTATAGCCATCAGTCTATGACTGCTTCATTTATATAGCGATCAGTCTATGACTGCTTAATTTCTATAGCCATCTGTCTATGACTGCTTAATTTCTATAGCCATCAGTCTATGACTGCTTAATTTCTATAGCCATCTGTCTATGACTGCTTAATTTCTATAGCCATCAGTCTATGTCTGCTTCATTTCTATAGCCATCAGTCTATTACTGCTTCATTTCTATAGCCATCAGTCTATTACTGCTTCGTTTATATAGCCGTCAGTCCATGTCTGCTTCTTTTCCATAGCCATCAGTCCATGACTGCTTAAATTCTATAGCCATCAGTCTATGACTGCTTAATTTCTATAGCCATCAGTCCATGACTGCTTTATTTCTATAGCCATCAGTCCATGACTGCTTCATTTATATAGCCATCAGTCTATGACTGCTTCATTTCTATAGCCATCAGTCTATGACTGCTTTATTTCTATAACCATCCGTCTATGACTGCTTCATTTCTATAGCCATCAGTCTATGACTGCTTCATTTATATAGCCATCAGTCTATGACTGCTTCATTTCTATAGCCATCAGTCTATGACTGCTTCATTTCAATAGCCATCAGTCTATGACTGCTTCATTTCTATAGCCATCAGTCTATGACTGCTTCATTTATATAGCCATCAGTCTATGACTGCTTCATTTCTATAGCCATCAGACTATGTCTGCTTCATTTCTATAGCCATCAGTCTATGACTGCTTCATTTATATAGCCATCAGTCTATGACTGCTTCATTTCTATAGCCATCAGTCTATGACTGTTTCATTTCTATAGTCATCAGTCTATGACTGCTTCATTTCTATAGCCATCAGTCCATAACTGCTTCATTTCTATATCCATCAGTCTATGACTGCTTCATTTCTATAGCCATCAGTCTATGACTGCTTCATTTCTATAGCCATCAGTCTATGACTGTTTCATTTCTATGGCCATCAGTCCATGACTGCTTCATTTCTATAGCCATCAGTCCATGACTGCTTTATTTCTATAGCCATCAATCTATGACTGCTTCATTTCTATAGCCATCAGTCTATGACTGTAAAAAAAAGGTAAAGTACCCCCGTCACGCCAAGTGGCCGTATAGTGAATTTGGTGTTAGTGACCATAAATTTTACAGACCTTCGGCACATGATTTTTAGGGTAATGTGGTCGGTATTACGCCCGTGCCGCTTCACTTTCCCAGAAAAAAATTAGGTACCCATTAAAGACTGGGTGAACCCGGAAACTGTCGGTTGGGATCGAACCCTACTCCTTGTCCTTTGTAGTCCAGTTCACTAACCACTGAGCTATCGCGGCTCCAGTCTATGACTGCTTCATTTCTATATCCATCAATCTATGTCTGCTTCATTTGTATATCCATCAGTCTATGACTGCTTCATTTCTTCAACCATCAGTCTAAGACTACTTCATTTCTTTAACAATCATTCTCTGACTGCTTTGTTTCTTTAACAATCATTCTCTGACTGCTTCATTTCTTTAACAATCATTCTCTGACTGCTTCATTTCTTTAACAATCATTCTCTGGTCCTTGATTTCTGTAACTATCAATCTATGACAACATCATTTCTTTAACTATCAATGTATGACTACTTCAATTCTTCTCTTTTTCTAAATCTCACTAATCTCTCACATTTTATTTCCAATTCTATTTTCTTTCCTCCTTTTTCCTTATTACTTATTCCCTCTATTCCCTACATCTTCCCTCATTCTGACTCCATTAGTTCACTCACAGTCTCCAGGCTAGTACAAGTTATTAAAATTAGGTTCTCCCTCAACTTTAGCCACGTCTTGACAATACTAAAACAAACTGTGCGGCGACAGCTTCAAGCACACTGAAATGAATAACATCGTTTAAGTTACAAGCACAAAATTATCCCCAATTCACATGAATCCTTTGTGCTCGTGTCCTCCAGCGAAATCCGCGAAATAAAGTGACAAGCTAGTTCGCCTTGTTATTAACGGACCCAACCGGCTTTCTCGGTCCCTCCCAGGCAGCCCTTAATTTCAATTTCGTCATTCAGTGGTTGTAGTTCCACTGTCTCGAGTTATTTCCCCTTCTGAATTTAGCCCCTATTTTGTGCTCATTTTGTCCTAGTTCTCTCCCCGTGACAATGCCAGATTATAAAAGACTCGTTAGTTAAAACAAAGTGACCAAACAGGACTCATTTTCTCCATTAATTTTGTCCATGGAATGAACAAATTCCAAATTAAACACCATGCCTTTCTGAAATATAAAACATTCAAGGAAGACTATTGTATTTACAACACATCCCGAGGAGGAAGCGAGTTCTCAATACAACGAGAGAATGGACAGATGCGCAAATTATGATTTTGGAATATTGTATTAGACTGGTACTGATCATAAAAATGCTGACGAGAAGAGGAAATTACTCGCGTGATCAAAGAAGTAGAAATCTCCTCAAGCGGAGAACAAAAATAAATTGTTTAGTAATTGGGTCTTTATTTGAGAATTAAAGTTTCAACAGTCATAACTTGTGTCCTATAAAATGTTCTAAAAAATATAGTAATACTTGCAAAAGTAAAAGTAAAGTAAAGCGCCCCATCACGCCAAGTGGCGTATAGGGAATATGGTGTTAGTGACCATCAATTTTACAGACCTTCGGCACATGATTTTTGAGGTAATGTGGTCGGTTTACGCCTGTGCAGCTTTACTTTCCCAGAAAAATATCAGGTACCCATTTAAGGCTGGGTGAACCCGGAAGTCGTCGGTTGGGATCGAACCCTACCTCTTGTCCTCTGTAGTCCAGTTCAGTAACCACTGAGCTATCGCGGTTCCCTACTTGCAAAACGTACTTAGGACAATTATCGCTGTACAAAGCTAAAAAGGAAATATTTACCTTTTTTGTTCTTCATTTCATGATTACTTTCATTAAGTTATTTCTCTCCTTGGTATGTGGGCCACGGCCAGCTATAGATTTAACTAGGCCTACGTGAACAAAATAAAAAAGGTCAAAACCTTTCAAGTGACATTTCAGCTACTGGAGCTACCAGAGCCAGATATTTTTCTCAAGCCTGCCCTCAGAAGCGGATCACCCAAACCATTTTACGTTTTCAGGATTGCGAACAGGGGCGGTGGTGGGTAAAGTGACGTCAGCCGCCGTCAGTTCGCAGAGCTCATGACGTCACTAGCAGTGGGTGTTTTCGACTTGTGAGATATAGATGGCGATGTGGAGCAATAGGTGTTTGACGCCTCTCTACCCACAGCCGCCACTACTAACAAAGTTGGAAATGTCAGGCTGGTTGGGGTTTTTTGGGATGGCAAAAACCGCGACTAATGCGTGGTCAAATTGTCTCAGTTGGGCGTTTCTTCACTGAGAACCAAATTACTGATGAATGAGCTCTCACTGACTGGGAGCCAACGTACTGATGAACGAGCACCCGTAACGGAGAACCAACTTACTGATGAACGAGCACCCGTAACGGAGAACCAACTTACTGATGAACGAGCACCCGTAACGGAGCACTAACTTACTGATGAACGAGCACCCGTAACGGAGAACCAACTTACTGATGAACGAGCACTCCCTACCGGAGAACCAACTAAATGATGAACGAGCACTCCCTACCGGAGAACTAAGTTACTGATGAACGAGCACTCCCTAACGCAGAACCAACTTACTGATGAACGAGCACTCCCTACCGGAGAACTAACTTACTGATGAACGAGCACTCCCTAACGCAGAACCAACTTACTGATGAACGAGTACTCCCTACCGGAGAACCAACTTACTGATGAACGAGCACTCCCTAACGCAGAACCAACTTACTGATGAACGAGCACTCCCTACCGGAGAACCAACTTACTGATGAACGAGCACTCCCTACCGGAGAACCAACTTACTGATGAACGAGCAATCCCTACCGGAGAACCAACTTACTGATGAACGAGCACCCGTAACGGAGAACCAACTTACTGATGAACGAGCACCCGTAACGGAGAACCAACTTACTGATGAACGAGCACCCGTAACGGAGAAACAACTTACTGATGAACGAGCACTCCCTACCGGAGAACCAACTAAATGATGAACGAGCACTCCCTACCGGAAAACCAAATTACTGATGAACGAGCACTCCCTAACGCAGAACCACCTTACTGATGAACGAGCACTCCCTAACGCAGAACCACCTTACTGATGAACGAGCACTCCCTAACGCAGAACCACCTTACTGATGAACGAGCACTCCCTAAAGCAGAACCACCTTACTGATGAACGAGCACTCCCTAACGGAGAACCAAATTACTAATGTTTTAGTATCCCTCTTAGATAACTGTTATCATCATACCTCCAACACAACACAATAAAACAACAAGAAATCCTTACTTCATCAACACGTTACACAATTGTTAACTAATGAAATATTATTGATTTCAAATTCATTTCTTCAGAAGATTTTTAAAAGGAGCCTCGTCATGTTGTGTCCTTTTGGAATATGGTGTCGCTCAATACCCATTTTTTCTTTAAATGATCATCTTCTTATTCATGACTAATGTGGTCAGTGTCACGTCAGGCCGCCTCATTTTATCATAGATAATTACTGGTGCACATTTTTTTAAAAGCCAAATGAACTTCGAGGTCATGTCGATATTGAAAAAAAAAATTGCTCCGTTTTGGTATTTGAACGTACATTAATTTGATCTTTAGACGAGTGCACTAACCACTACGCTACGGTGGATATATTTTTTAACAGACATTAACGTGTCAGGGGACAAATAAAAATACATGAATATTATTATAGGGAAACATACTTCTTCCTCTGAATTGATTCTTCGATTCATTCATTAACGTGTCAATGATTAGTCGACTTCTTTTCTAAAGATAATTGTCGTATTGTGGACTCAGTTTACAGAATTCGAAATGACGTGTCAATGATTAATGATTGACAGAATGGATATCGCTACACTTGACACTAGAAGTGCAAACATTTCATAGACAAGACACACATCCACACTAAACACATCAATAAAATAACACAGGCTTTTACACGCTCGAGACTTCATTGAAAGCACCGACAATCTCAGAAGTGATAGACATTCCATTAAATTTACCGACTTACACACGAGATACTGCACAGAATGTCTCTAAATAACGAGACTACTCCACAACAGGGGAGCCGCAATAGCTCAGTGGTTAGTGAAATGGACTAAAAGGGTCAAGAGGTCGGATTCGATCCTGATCGACGGCTTCCGGGTTCACCCAGCCATTAAAAGAAGTACCGGATTTTTTTGTGTCGAAAAGTAAAGCGTCGCAGGCGTAACACCGACCACATTACTCCAAAAATCATGTGTCGAGGGTCTATACAAATTAGGGTCACTAACACCATATTCCCTATACGTCACTGGATATACACAAGCGAGACGCAAACCTTACTAGAATTATTGACACTTACACACCAGTCAATTACCAACAACAACAACAATTACCTATCTGGTAACACAGACAGACCCTTACTCACCAGTCAATTTACCTATCTGGTAATGGAGACAGATTCTTACACACCAGTCAATTTACCTATCTGGTAATGGAGACAGATTCTTACACACCAGTCAATTTACCTATCTGGTAATGGAGACAGATTCTTACACACCAGTCAATTACCTATCTGGTAATAGAGACAGACTCTTACACACCAGTAAATTTACCTATCTGGTAATAGAGACAGACTCTTACACACCAGTCAATTACCTATCTGGTAATAGAGACAGACACACGAGTCAATTACCTATCTTGTAATACAGACAGACTCTTACACTCGATATACTCAACTCATCCTGCGCTCTGACTCTACATATGAGGCACTCTAACTACAGCCGACTATAGAGAAAGCTTGATCGCAGCCCCGCTAGCGCGACGTGTTCACCTCTGCGAGCAGGGGCTGTTGTGGGTAGGATTCTGTCAGCTATATATTGAGATAAGCATAAATAACAAATATACAAACATATTAAATGCTATGTGGGGCCTCGAGTAAAGCGCCAGAGAACTTACAAAATAAACAAACAATGTTGTGGAGCTGCTAAACAAATAGAATGACAGGACAAACTACAACATTTCAGCAAAAGCCTTCATCGGGTATAACAAGCTATACAAATTAAACACACAAATCCAAGCCAGAAAATACAACACAGTAATAAAAATAACGGCAGAAAAAGACAATAGATAGATATGCAAAGGTTAACCTTGACCGGTGACTTAACGATGTCCACAGTTGGATTTATTTGAAACTACGTACAAATTAATACTCAAGAAACATTCCCACAGACAAGACACACTAGACATTAACTTCCGCCTGTTGTACACCAAACAAACTCAACGCTATAAGTACAACTCTAGATACACATCACACACTCTATAAATTAAAACATAACGGTACCATAAACCCAACAACGATTAGGAAACATCACTTTAGAGTTAACTTCATTTTCGTGTGATAGCCATGTTCCGATAACTCGACTGCATTAACTGCTAAACTGTCCGCAGATAGCCTTATTGGGCCACAATTCACATTTAGCACTCACTACTTCAACAAATCATAACGAAAATGTCCACCGTCCTCCTCAACTCCGATAAGGACACACAATCACGCACGTGCAGAGTTCTTAGGCCGGATAACCGCCTGAGTCCTTCCGCCGTCGGGAACTTCTTCAGGAACACAATTTCCTGCGCCCATCTCGTAGTGGATGGGACGACCAGGACTTGATAAGACCAATCGAATTACAGCAAAACAGCTCCAGTGTCAGCGTGTGTTTGTGTTATGCTTAAAATCCATTACGGGGACAAATGTCAGCAATCTTCTCTTGATTTAGGCCAAGTGATAATATTGACGACAAGCAATGCCGTTACCAGGGATCCACAGTCGTGGACTGACACTGGCAACATTCACCAAGGCTGTGTGGTAAAGCCCGCAGTGCTTCTGCATTTCAGTTCCAATTATCTTCATGTTATTTTTTACTATTTTCATTTCTATCGCCTTTGCATTCTATAACGTTGAATTACGTCTGTTATTATTATTTATTATTATTATCGATATGGACAATTATCACCACTATTGTCCAACAAGGAAAAAACTCTAGAGACAAAACGAGTACTATACCATACAACCTTCATCCCAACATTGTGCTACCAATGCCAGATCTGGACCCTAGATGCAAGAACAATAAGAAAAAATAACCTCTACTGAGATGAAATGTGTTAGACGAATGACAGGAAACAGTCTGAGAGATAAGATTAGAAATTAAGAACTGAGAAAAAGCTAGGAAAAGCCCCCGCCATAGAATATATAAGGAACCAACAGATAAAATTGTTTGGCAACGTGACAAGGCAGAAAGATGAAAACACAACACAACGAGCCTTCAGTAAACGTTGTTAGAACACCAGACCCAAGGGTCGACAACGAAAAAGATGGATCGATGGAATATTAGAAGCACTAGGAAACATAACAACAGCAGAGGCGAACATAAGAGCAAAAGACCGCAAATTATATCTCCCCTCGACGCTGAAAGGCATGCTTCAGACTGGGGAACTGTGGAACCATCCACTGTGTAATGAAGATGACTTGATGACTGTTTGCGTCAGATTCAGCGGTTAGATCTGAACATGATCCTATTTCATCTCTCTGTGACGACTCTGGAAACAGTATGGCTAGGCGAGTCATGACTCTGCAAACAGTATGGCTAGGCGAGTGATGACCCTGGAAACAGTATGGCTAGGCGAGTGATGACTCTGGAAACAGTATGGCTAGGCGAGTGATGACTCTGCAAACAGTATGGCTAGGCGAGTGATGACTCTGCAAACAGTATGGCTAGGCGAGTGATGACTCTGCAAACAGTATGGCTAGGCGAGTGATGACTCTGCAAACAGTATGGCTAGGCGAGTGATGACTCTGGAAACAGTATGGCTAGGCGAGTGATGACTCTGGAAACAGTATGGCTAGGCGAGTGACGACTCTGGAAACAGTATGGCTAGGCGAGTGATGACTCTGGAAACAGTATGGCTAGGCGAGTGATGACTCTGGAAACAGTATGGCTAGGCGAGTGATGACTCTGCAAACAGTATGGCTAGGCGAATGATGACTCTGGAAACAGTATGGCTAGGCGAATGATGACTCTGGAAACAGTATGGCTAGGCGAGTGATGACTCTGCAAACAGTATGGCTAGGCGAGTGATGACTCTGCAAACAGTATGGCTAGGCGAGTGATGACTCTGAAAGCAGTATGGCTAGGCGAGTGATGACTCTGGAAACAGTATGGCTAGGCGAGTGATGACTCTGCAAACAGTATGGCTAGGCGAGTGATGACTCTGGAAACAGTATGGCTAGGCGAGTGATGACTCTGGAAACAGTATGGCTAGGCGAGTGATGACTCTGGAAACAGTATGGCTAGGCGAGTGATGACTCTGCAAACAGTATGGCTAGGCGAGTGATGACTCTGGAAACAGTATGGCTAGGCGAGTGATGACTCTGCAAACAGTATGGCTAGGCGAGTGATGACTCTGCAAACAGTATGGCTAGGCGAGTGATGACTCTAGAAACAGTATGGCTAGGCGAGTGATGACTCTAGAAACAGTATGGCCAGGCGAGTGATGACTCGCAACAGTATGGCTAGGCGAGTGATGACTCTAGAAGCAGTATGGCTAGGCGAGTGATGACTCTAGAAACAGTATGGCCAGGCGAGTGATGACTCGCAACAGTATGGCTAGGCGAGTGATGACTCTGGAAACAGTATGGCTAGCCGAGTGATGACTCTGGAAGCAGTATGGCTAGGCGAGTGATGACTCTGGAAACAGTATGGCTGGGCGAGTGATGACTCGCAACAGTATGGCTAAGCGAGTGATGACTCGCAACAGTATTACTAGGCGAGTGATGACTCTGCAAACAGTATGGCTAGGCGAGTGATGACTCTGCAAACAGTATGGCTAGGCGAGTGATGACTCTGCAAACAGTATGGCTAGGGGAGTGATGACTCTGGAAACAGTATGGCTAGGCGAGTGATGACTCTGGAAGCAGTATGGCTGGGCGAGTGATGGCTCTGGAAACAGTATGGCTAGCCGAGTGATGACTCTGGAAGCAGTATGGCTAGCCGAGTGATGACTCTGGAAGCAGTATGGCTGGGCGAGTGATGACTCTGGAAACAGTATGGCTAGGCGAGTGATGACTCTGAAATCAGTATGGCTAGGCGAGTGATGACTCTGGAAACAGTATGGCTAGGCGAGTGATGACTCTGAAATCAGTATGGCTGGGCGAGTGATGACTCTGAAATCAGTATGGCTAGGCGAGTGATGACTCTGAAATCAGTATGGCTAGGCGAGTGATGACTCTGAAATCAGTATGGCTGGGCGAGTGATGACTCTGAAATCAGTATGGCTAGGCGAGTGATGACTCTGAAATCAGTATGGCTGGGCGAGTGATGACCTAAGCGTAACAGTGGAATGCTGCACACAATGTTCAGATCGGATGTGTCTGGTCATAAGTAACTGAAGTTTGCTGTAAATCGCAACACAAATCTTCAGCACCAGTTTAGAATAAAATGAAGATCACAGACTGTGAGATGAGGCACTTGAGAGGAAAACACATTTAACGTCGTCGTTAGAACAGCCAGAACGAGCAATGATGACGTTGATAAAGAAAAATTGCTGTTACAGACAGCTATATCGTAATCCAATGAGACGAAGAATGTACAGAGAGCAAAATATTATGAGAACTGAGACTATCCAAATACCGATAAGCTCAAACAACAGCCGATTATCTGACATCAATACATGACTGTGTCCAAGAATCGGGTTTATCTGTCTATTGTCCTCTAGTGTCAAAGACGACACCTAGGGCAGAAGCTCCAGACTTTCAATGTCCGACGATCATAGCCAGTTGCGTCAGACTTTGCTCAAGATCTACGTTGTATCTCGCCTCACGTCCGTGTTCTGGGTGAGCCTTTTTTATCTCGGCAACGATTGCCAACGTGACGATCAGCTTGGTTGAAAGATGAAATCTACAACTTGATGACACCCTCAGAGAGAAAAACTTCTCGTATAAGCTCAAGCTACTCGTAATAATAACGTCGTTCTTTCTTCTCTCTCTCTCTCTCTCTCTCTCTCTCTCTCTCTCTCAGTTTTTCTCTCTCTTTTTCCCTTTGCCCTTAAATGCTGCAGGCATTTGTGGCACTGATGTATGTAACAATCATTTCCTATCTATCTATCTATCTATCTATCTATCTATCTATCTATCTATCTATCTATCTATCTATCTATCTATCTATCTATCTATCTATCTATCTATCTATCTATCTATCTATCTATCTATCTATCTCTATCTATCTATCTATCTATCTATCAATCTATCTATCTATCTATCTATCTATCTATCTATCTATCTATCTATCTATCTATCTATCTATCTATCTATCTGCCTGCCTGCCTACCTACCTACCTGTCTGTCTGTCTATCTATCTACCTGTCTGTCTGTCTGTCTATCTATCTATCTATCTACCTGTCTGTCTAACTGTCTATTTATCTATCTATCTATCGTCAAAGATTTGATGATACCATCAGTTGTTCAACCTGTCATGTTGTATTCTCATGTATTTCGCAGTTTATTGGTTTAATCTACTCCACTCAAGTGGGCACCCTACCGTACCATTTCAAGTTATTTACAGAAGAATAAAAAAATATATTTCTTCCAACTGTATTACCTCCATAGGAACACAGCAAGTATATTTCTTCCAACTGTATTACCTCCATAAGAACACAGCAAGTATATTTCTTCCAACTGTACTACCTCCATAAGAACACAGCAAGTATATTTCTTCCAACTGTACTACCTCCATAAGAACACAGCAAGTATATTTCTTCCAACTGTATTACCTCCATAAGAACACAGCAAGTATATTTCTTCCAACTGTACTACCTCCATAAGAACACAGCAAGTATATTTCTTCCAACTGTACTACTACCTCCATAAGAACACAGCAAGTATATTTCTTCCAACTGTACTACCTCCATAAGAACACAGCAAGTATATTTCTTCCAACTGTATTACCTCCATAAGAACACAGCAAGTATATTTCTTCCAACTGTATTACCTCCACAAGAACACAGCAAGTATATTTCTTCCAACTGTACTACCTCCATAATAACACCGCAAGTATATTTCTTCCAACTGTATTACCTCCATAAGAACACAGCAAGTATATTTCTTCCAACTGTACTACCTCCATAAGAACACATCAAGTATATTTCTTCCAACTGTATTACCTCCACAAGAACACAGCAAGTATATTTCTTCCAACTGTATTACCTCCATAAGAACACAGCAAGTATATTTCTTCCAACTGTACTACCTCCATAAGAACACAGCAAGTACATTTCTGGCGTTCTACCAGCCCTTCATAAAAACTAAACGTGGTTTGACCAGCCTTACCCTAGCAAGTCGACCAAGATTTGAACAAAAACGAGAGGTTCGTTGAGTTCATGAAGGTGTTATCTCCAGGAAAACCACAAAGTCATCACTAAACAACCGGGCACAGTCGCCATCATCAAGTACCGGGCCTGCTGGCGTAGGTGATCATGTCTCTCCACAACTTTCGATTTCGACAGTTATTTATCATTTCTGTTGTTGACTTTCTGCCAAGCCATTATTTTAAGCAGTCTGGTATCTTTTCTCTTTGCTTCCCTCTATCTCTTTGTCCCTCAATTTTCCCAGTTGTCACAACATACTCCAGCTGTTCTTATTAGATGGCCAAAAAATAATGATTGTTTCTTCCTAATTTTGGAAATTATATAGCTCTCTTTTTCCTTTGACCTCTTTCAGAACATTGTCATTACTCTTCTTAGCCGTCCGTGGCATTCTCGATATTCTTCTATAAAACTACATTTCTACAGACTCCAGTGGTTTCCTTGTCTGTTGTCCTGTTGTCCTATTGTCCATGATTTACCTCCATATGTTAAGACTGGATCTACATAACATTTAAGAACTCTTTTTTCTTGTTCCTATTGTCAAAAATTGATTGCACAGTATCTTCCTCATTTTTTGGAAAGCTGCTTTTGCCTGAGCCATTCTGCATCTCACCTCTGTTGTACATCTTCCGTCTGAGGTTAACAAAGTTCCCAAATATTTAAATTCATTTGCATGTGTTAATATTGTTCCACATGTCTTTATTTTGGACACAGTACAGTAAAGGTAACAATATTTTACCCCTCTACCACATTATATGTAAAGGGAAATCCATTCGGGCTTCATGAACGGATCGTTAGAACTACCTGACGTATTCTGGTGTTTTTTCTTCTTTTTTGTGTGTATTTCAACCTATGTAACGAATCCGCGAATTGCTATATTTTTTAGGATTATATAACACGTGAAACTCTGCGAAGTAGAATGTTCTCGACTTGACAAGCTGGTGACAATACGAGTAATCACCTACAGACAAAGACTTCTAAACTGGATCATTTTAGTAATGGCGCTTAATCACCCATTATCGACAGTAATAACAAAAAAACAGCCCTCAAGGCAAACAAACATTGACCACTACATCTGTTTTGCTGAGAGCTTCCACCTCGAGCGCGCCTCGTGCCGCGTGGCTGGATTGTGTGCCCCAGGACTCGGCACTCGACCTCCTTATGGAGTCATGCGCTCTTGTTTGGCAACGATAAGAAACCGCGGCCGTTAACACAAGAGCTGTTGACGGGAGAGTGATTAGGATGCTATTGTTCTGTCATTCTAGCCAGACCAAAAGAGTCAAATGAAGTCATTAATATTATATTTGTAACCGCTCTAAAATAATACTTGAAGTCCCACTGCGTAAATCCTTGACTTGGTGGCTTCACAAATCCTGTTAAGTTAGACATGCACAATTTTGATAAAAAAAATTGTTGTTCGTATGATAATATGGTATTTTGATATCATAATATGGCATTTAAGTTATCATTGTTCCTGATTCTTCAGGATGGATGCAGGAGCGAACCTTAGAACTGGGACAGGCATTGCAGGTCTGGTAGACAAGATTTTGGTCCCAATTCTTTTTCTTATTATTATTTCCTTCCTCAATTGCCTCTCAGCGTCGAGGAGAGACATGTTTTGCGAGCTTTTGCTCTTCTGTTTTTCCTCTGCTGCTGTTATGTTTCCTAGTGTTTCTAATATTCCGTCAACTCATCTTTTTCGTGGTCGGCCCTTGGGTCTCGTGTTCTCGCAAACGTTTATTGAAGGCTCGTCGTTTTTTTTTTTTATCTTTCTGCCTTGTCACGTGGCTAAACCATTTTATCTGTTGTTTCATGTGGATTGGTTGGTCACGAGACAAGATGCCGGCCTCGAGACAGAGAGGTTGTGGGTTCAAATCCAGGCTGCACCAATTGAGTTTTTTATTTATGAATGCTCTCTGCGGCAACCACCCCTGGTCTCAGTAGCGAGGCCCGGCTTGAAACGTCAATTACTCATGGACGGAAAAAAAATATGAGTACCTCCAAAGACGGAGTTATCTGCCTGTGTGGCGAGGGTCCCTGTGACACGGCTGTCAGGGAAAAACGGATTAACACGTAAAATTAAGTTCCTAGTATATAGAGACATCGTCAGAGGTAAAAGCTGGCGAAGGCAAAAAAAAAAAAAAATCTGTTGTTTCTTTGTATAGTTTATGGCGGGGACTATTCCTAGCTTTTTCCTCAGGTCTTCATTTTTGATCTTATCTCTCAGGCCGTTTCCTGTCATTTCTCTAACACATTTCATCTCAATAGAGTTTATTTTTCTACTGCTCTTGCATCAAGTGTCCAGGACTGGCATTGGTAGCAAAACATTGGGATGAAGATTGTATCGTAGCATGCACGTTTTGCCTCTAGAGTTATTTCCATGTGTTGGCAATAGTGGTGATAGCTGTCCAATGATTTGACAAGCTTTGTTGCATCTTGAGTCTATTTCTGCTGCTTGTGGATTGTCCCAATTCCTAAAAAAACAGAAACATGGGACACAATAAGAGGGTTTTATCAGAAGCATCGGTATCTCTATTAACTTTTGTTTTTAGTTTATGTTTATTTCATTGTTGCTTGAACACTTTTACTATTCGACTATTACTCTATAGTCAATGTTTGTTATTTATTTTACTAATATTGTATGTTCTACATTTTCTAATACGATACATCAGTTGTGGGCAAACTTTTATTTTCTGAGGGCCAGATCTGAAAACTATGAAGACACCGAGGGACGGGATATGAAAACTATGAAGACACCGAGGGAGGGGGTATGAAAACTATGAAGACACCGAGGGACGGGGTATGAAAACTATGAAGACACTGAGGGTCAGATATGAAAACTATGAAGACACTGAGCGCCAAATATGAAAACTATGAAGACACCGAGGGCTAGATATGAAAACTATGAAGACACCGAGGGCTAAATATGAAAAATATGAAGACACCGAGGGCTAGATATGAAACTATGAAGACATCGAGGGTTAGGTATGAGAACTATGAAGACACCGAGGGCCAGATATGAAAACTATGAAGACACCGAATGCTAGATCTGAAAATTATGAAGAATCCGAGGGTTAATTATGAAAACTATGAAGACATCGATGCCCAGATATGAAAACTATGAAGACACTGAGGGCCATATATGAAAACTATGAAGACGCACAGGGCCAGATATGAAAACTATGAAGACACCGAGGGATAGATATGAAAACTATGAAGAAACAGAGGGCCAGATCTGAAAATTATGAAGACACCGAGGGTTAGATATGAAAACTATGAAGACACAGAGGGCAAGATCTGAAAACTATGAAGACACCGAGGGTCAGATCTGAAAACTATGAAGACACCGAGGGCCAGATCTGAAAACTATGAAGACACCGAGGGTTAGATTACAAAACTATGAAGACACCGAGGGCCAGATCTGAAAACTATGAAGACACCGGGGGTTAGATTACAAAACTATGAAGACACCGAGGGTCAGATATGAAACTATGAAGACACCGAGGGCTAGATATGAAAACTATGAAGACACCGAGGGTTAGATATGAGAACTATGAAGATACCGAGGGCCAGATTTGAAAACTATGAAGACACGAGGGTTAGATATGAAAACTATTAAGATACCGAGGGTCAGATATGAAAATTATGAAGACACCGAGAGCCAGATCTTAAAACTATGACGACGCCGAGGGCCAGTTCTGAAAACTATGAAGACACCGACTTTTAGATATGAAAACTATGAAGAAACAGAGGGCCAGATCTGAAAACTATGAAGACACCGAGGGTTAGATATGAAAACTATGAAGACAACGAGGATTAGATCACAAAACTAAGAAGACTCCGAGGGTCAGATATGAAAACTATGAAGACACCGACTTTTAGATATGAAAACTATTAAAAAACAGAGGGCCAGATCTGAAACCTATGAAGACACCGAGGGCCAGATCTGAAAACTATGAAGACACCGAGGGTTAGATCATAAAACTAAGAAGACACCGAGGGTCAGATATGAAAACTATGAAGACACCGAGGGCCAGATCTGAAAACTATGACGACACCGAGGGCCAGATCCCATTATATAAATTTACCTAATTTGATTTTGACAAGCGATTGTAATGTTGACTCCTACTAGTGAATGAGAGTGAAAGACAGAAAAGAGATTAGAATGAAAGGGACAGGTGTGAGACAGAAAAAGGGGAGGGGGGTAAATGCAACGACAAAAATATAAATAGAAAACATACCGGTTGAAATCAAAGTTGTGCTTCATTCTTCCTAAACTTCACGTACAAGATTGTCCATGTTTGGTAGTGTTTGACGAAGGGCATTGCATAATCTAAATATGAGCCAATTAATCGATTTCTTGCTTTTGTTTTAGTCCACTGCAGTTAAAAAAAAAAAAAATTGTTTACAGACTTAAGTGCTACCAAACATTGACGTAACTTTTTGGTCTTGTGATGTGATCATCGGATATTGCTGACGTGGTAAATAAGATGTGTAGAAGTCCAGTATGTTCAAGTCTCTCAACTTCGATTTCCGATTATTGTTTCTTGCAAGTCAATAACTTCCATTTATAACTCTGCCGGAGCAGCATTTTCATCGATATCAAATGGTGTTGAAAAGCCTTCTAACCTTGTTTGTTGTACGGCATAAACTTGATAAAAATAATAATATTAATAAAGATGACACATTTCTCCAAATTTGTCAGTAGTATACAATGTTCCAATTGTTTTGCATTTGGCCCGTAAATTAACAAAGATATAGCGCGGCGCAGAGGTAGTTAACCATGACCTCTCGTGTCGGTGTGTTGACTCGTGTCGGTGACCCCGGAAGTGACATGTTTATGTCTGATGTATGCTGACTTTGGAGTTCTTGATATACTGAGTCGATAGCGATAGGTTAGTAGATTGTACTACATCAATGATAAACAATAGCATTAAATATAAAACAGAAATCAAAAGATATATTTTATTCTTTTATTATCTCAGTAGATCCACATACAGTGGATATTATATAACATTACCAAAATATTTAGTACACTGAGTAAATATATAGCACAAGGATAACATTTATTTATAGCTATGTAGTTGGGTGTCTGCTGACGTCGTGTGTTATTTAGTTGTTTTTAAATGGAGGAAAGCATAACCCGGTGCGCCTTTCCTCGGTATTATCTCTCAAAATTAGTACTAGACCTTTCTTCTTCCTCGGTATTATTAGTACTCTCTCTCTCTCTCTCTCTCTCTCTCTCTCCTCAATCGTATCGTTGTTTAACTTTTTATAACTATCTTTTTTTCTATAATAGTGGTACTAATCATCTATCTATCTCTCTCCTATCTCCTCATAGACTACTCTCTTTCCATACCACCCTCCCTCACTTCTCTCTCTCTTTCCCTCTTCTAGCGTTCCGCCCTCCTTAGTATTTTTAGCTTCTCTCATAAAATTCCCTCAATTGTAACACTTATTCATTCTCTCCATTTACGCCTATCATTTCTCTTTCCCTCTCCTAGACTTCTTTCTCTCTCTCTCCTCTCCTCTCTCCTATTTCCTCCTAGACTCCCTCCACTGTAACACTTACTCATTCTCGCCTTTTAAGCCTATCAATTTCCTTCCTTATCCCAGACTTCTCTCTCTCTCTGTCTCCTAGACTTCTCGACTACCATTCCATCCTCATGCCTCTCTCTCTCCTTACCATTCCGCCCTACGTATCTTTATCTTCCCTCATAGACTTCCCTCCATTGTAACACTTATTCATTTTCTCCCTTTACGCCTATAATCTCTCTTTCACTCTCCTAGACTTTTCTCTCTCTCTCTCTCTCTCTCTCTCGCTTATCTCTTCTACTCCCTCCTAGACTTTCTTCCATGGCAACACTTACTCATTCTCGGCTTTTATCTCTATCATTTCCCTTTCCTTCACTTTGACTTCTCTCTCTATCTCCTAGTCTTTTCTCCTACCATTCCATCCTCCTCTCTCTCTCTCTCTCTCTCTCTCTCTCTCTCTCTCTCTTTCTCATAACATTCCGTCCTCCATTGTATTTTTAGCTTCCCTCCTAGACTACCCTCCATTATAACACTTACTCATTCTCTCCATTTATACATATCATCTCGCCCACCTTCTCCTAGACTTCTCTCTCTATCTGTGTCTCTCTCTCCTATCCCCTCTTAGATGTTTCGCCTTCCATGCCATCCCCCTCCTCCATCTTTCCCTCTCTTAGCGTTCCACCCTCCCTCATATTTGTAGCTTCCCTCCATTGTAACATTCACACATTCTCTCCATTTATATCGATCATCTTGCCTTCCTTCTCCTAGACTTCTCTCACCCCTCTCTCTCTCCCATCCACTCCTAGACTTTTCATTTACCATTCCACCCTCTCTTCCTTCTCTGTCCCTCTCCTAACGCTCCGCCCTCCCTCGTGTTTTAAGCTTCCCCTCAGTGTAATACTTTAGTATTGAATAGCAATCACAACAAGATTTAAAAATCTACTTTAAATATGGCTGTATGCAGGTTGTCTAATTTGTCTTGATATCTGTATGGAGGTTGTCTAGTGTGTCTTTATGGCTGTATGCAGGTTGTCTAGTGTGTTGTGACAGGTGTATGCAGGCTATCTACTGTATCGTGATGGATGTATGCAGGTTGTCTAGTGTGTCGTGACAGGTGTATGCAGGCTGTCTGCTGTATCGTGATGGATGTATGCAGGTTGTCTAGTGTGTCGTGATGGCTGTATACAGGTTGTGTAGTGTGTCCTGATGTCTGTATACAGGTTATCTAGTGTGCCATGATGGCAGTATGCAGGGTGTCTAGTGTGTCGTGATGTCTGTATACAGGTTGTCTAGTGTGTCCTGATGTCAGTATACAGGTTGTCTAGTGTGTCTTGACGGGTGTATGCAGGTTGTTTACTGTATCGTGATCGATGTATGTAGGTTGTCGACTGTGACATTAGGGCTGTATGCCGGTTGTGGTTGTCTATTGTGTCTTGATGCTTGTATGTAGGTTGTCTAGTGTGTCATGAAGACTATATGTAGGTTGTCTAGTGTGTCTTGATGGATGTATACAGGGTGTCTAGTGTGTCAGGATGTCTGTATGCAGGTTGTCTAGGGTGGCATGATGGCTGTATGTTTTTGGTCGAGTGTGTCATGAGAGCTGTATGTAGGTTGTCGAGTGTATCATGATGGTTGTATGTAGGTTTTCTGGTGTGCCATGATGGTTGTATGTATGTTGTCTAGTGCGGCATGATGGCTGTATGTAGGTTGTCTTGTGTGTCATTATGGGTGTATGTATGTTGTCTAGTGTGTCGTGATGGCTGTATGTAGGTTGTCTTCTGTGTCATGATGGCTGTATGTAGGTTGTCGTTGTCTTTTGTGTCATGATGGTTGTATGCATGTTGTCTATTGCGCCATGATGGCTGTATGTAGGTTGTCGAGTGTGTCATGAGGGATGTATGTATGTTGTCTAGTGTGTCGTGATGGCTGTAAGTAGGTTGTGGAGTGTTTCGTGATGGCTGTATGTAGGTTGTCGAGTGTGTCATGAAGTTTGTATGCCCGTTGTCTACTGTGTCATTATGGCTATATGAGTGTTCTCTAGTGTGTCTTGATGGCTGTAGACAGGCTGTCTAATGTATCTTGATTTTGACCTCATAAGTTACTAAAAATAGATTTTGACTTCTGAGGCAATACCTGAGGAGTTACTAAAATATATATTTGCCGAATGAGGCAATACCGGATGAGCTACGAAAATTATGTTTTGACCTATGAGATAATACCAACATGTCTACATATCAATCAAAGACTTTCATACAGTTGAGAAAACCCTAATTATTAATTCGAATGCACTAAAAATTTTGAACATGATGGTAGTTAGGACTGTGTCTAAATGATTAATGAAAATATTCATACAACACTAGAAAAAACCAAATACACTAAAAACGCCTCATTGAAATGCTTTACTTAGAGTTCACGGCCCTGTCACAACTCTGCTAAGAAAAGTACTCCAAAGCATGAAAGTTACCCCCCCCCTTCTATAATTCAACAAAGAAAGTGCTAACAAACAAATAGGTTACTCCGCTGACATAACCCCACTAAAAGAAAATGGTACTTCAAAATATGAACATTACTTCACAATCAGAACATTACGTCACAATCATAACTCTACTAAAAGAAAAAAATAGTACTCCCTGGCCATTTCTGCAGGATACGTCTATGAAGCTGTTGAGAATAGTAAATTTAACTTCTAGGCTTACCCAAAACTATATATTAAACATCCCCATATCAAGAAGTTGCTTCAAATATCACTTTTATGTTCCTTACCTACCGTCCATTTTTAGGGATGCGCCTATGAAAAAGTTGAGAACAGTAAATATAACCTCTAGGCTTACCCCGAACTTTATATTAGTTATCTCCATATCAAAAAGTTTCTTCAAATATCACTTTTATGTTTCTTAACCTCCATCAATTTTTATGGCTTCGCCTACGAAATCGATAATATATTTAAATTTAACCTATAGGCATATCCCCAACTTTATATTAACCACCCCCGAATAAAGAATTTGCTTTAAAAAGCACTTTTATTATTTTTATCCCCTTGACTATTTTTTATGCTTACGCATATGAAACTGTTAAAGATAAAAATATAACCTCTGGGCTCACCTCAAACTTTATTTTAGTCATCCCCATATCAAGCAGTTGCTTCAAATATCACTTTTATGATTTTTACCCCTCTGTCTATTTTTCAGTGATACGCCTATGAAACTGTTAGAAATAGTAAGTTCATACGCTAGGCTTACCCCAACCTTTGTTTTAGACATCCCAATATCAAGAATTTACTTAAAATATCACTTTTATGATTTTTCCCCCTGACTATTTTTGAGGGATACGCCTATGAATCTGTTAAGATAGTAAATTAACACTCCATGCTTACCCCAAACTTTCTATTAGACACCCCCGTATCAAGAATTTACTTTAAAAAGCACTTTTATGTTTCTTAACCGCCATCCATTTTTTTATGCCTGCGCCTATGAAATCGATAAAGAATAGTAAATTTAACCTCTAGCCTTACCCCAAACTTTATATTAAACATCACCGTCTATGTGTTTGTTAGCACTATCTTTGTTGAATTATAGAAGGGAGCGTAACTTTCATGCTTTGCAGTACTTTTCTTAACAGAGTTGTGACAGGGGCGTGAACTTTAAGTAAAGCATTTCAATGAGGCGGTTTTAGTGTGTTTGGTTTTTTCTAGTGTTGTATGAATATTTTCATTAATCATTTAGACACAGTCCTAACTACCATCATGTGTAAAATTTTTAGTAGATTCGAATTAATTATTAGGGTTGTCTCAACTGTATTAAAGTCTTTGGTTGATAAGTGGACACGTTGGTATTGTCTCATAGGTCAAAATATAATTTTAGTAACTCATCGGGCATTGCCTCATAATTCAAAATCTATTTTCAGTAACTTATCAGGTCGAAATCATGATACATTCGACAGCCTGTCAACAGTCATCAAGACACACTAGACAACACGCATACAGCCATCAAGACACACTAGACAGCCGATATACAGCCATCATGACACAGTAGACAACCGACATACAACCTTCATGACACACTCGACAACCTACATACAGCCATCACGACACACTCGACAACCTACATACAGCCATCACGACACACTAGACAACCTACATACAGCCATCACGACACACTCGACAACCTACATACAGCCATCACGACACACTAGACAACCTACATACAACCATTCTGCTACACTAGACAAAATACATACATCCCTCAAGACACACTGAACAACCTACATACAGCCATCACGACACATTAGACAACCTATATACAGCCCTCATGACACACTCGACAACCTACATACAGCCATCATGCCACACTAGACAATATGCATGCAACCATCATGACATACCCCCGTGACCATTTTAAGGGATACGCCTATGAAACTGTTAGAAATAGTAAATTTACACCTTAGGCTCACCTCAAACTTTATATTTGACACGCCCATGTATCAAATTTGCATACAAAATTTACTAAAAATTAGTAGTGATATATGACATTTACAGGCACGGGTAGACTCCTATAGAAAAAAATCCGTGGCACAGGTGCAACAAACAAAAAAATGCACCGGTAGACTTATTATATAAGGAATAATATGCCTTTAGCGATACAAAAGGGGCGATACAAGAGAACAACTTGAATATATTGTAACAACTGGAAAAATTGATAGACGAAGAGATAGAGGGAAGCAAAGAAAAAAAAATAACAGACAGCTTAAGAGAATGGCTTGGCAGAAGGTCAACAGCAGAAATTATAAATAGCTGCTGAGATCGAAAGTTGTGGAGAGACATGATCACCTACACTAGCAGACCCGGTACTTGATGATGATGATGATGATCCCTCAAATATGGTCAGGTGGGTAAAATCATAAAAGTGATTTTTTAAGTACATTATTGCTACGGAGATGTTTAATATAAAGTTTGCGGGTAAGGCTAGAGCTTAAATTTACTATTTTTTTTTATGGATTTCATAGGCGCAGCCATAAAAAAATGGATGACGGTTAAGAAACATAAAAGTGCTTTTTTAAGTAAATTCTTGATACGGGGGTGTCTAATAGAAAGTTTGGTGTAAGCCTAGAGTGTAAATTTGCTATCTTAACAGATTCATAGGCGGATCCCTCAAAAATAGTCAGGGGGGAAAAATCATAAAACTTACAGCCATTTTAAGTAAATTCTTGATATGGGGATGTCTAAAATAAAGGTTGGGGTAAGCCTAGCGTGTGAACTTACTATTTTTAACAGTTTCATAGGCGTATCACTGAAAAATAGACAGAGGGGTAAAAATCATAAAAGTGATATATGAAGAAACTTTTTGATATGGGGATAACTAATATAAAGTTCGGGGTAAGCCTAGAGGTTATATTTACTGTTCTCAACTTTTTCATAGGCGTATCCCTAAAAATGGACAGTAGGTAAGGAACATAAAAGTGATATTTGAAGCAACTTCTTGATATGGGGATGTTTAATATATAGTTTTGGGTAAGCCTAGAAGTTAAATTTACTATTCTCAACAGTTTCATAGACGTATCCCGCAGAAATGGCCAGGGAGTACTATTTTTTTCTTTTAGTAGAATTATGATTATGACGTAATGTTCATATTTTGAAGTACCATTTTCTTTTAGTGGTGTTATGTCAGGGGAGTTACCTATGTGTTTGTTAGCACTTTCTTTGTTGAATTATAGAAGGGGGCGTAACTTTCATGCTTTGCAGTACTTTTCTTAGCAGAGTTGTGACAGGGGCGTGAACTTTAAGTAAAGCATTTCAATGAGGCGTTTTTATTGTGTTTGGTTTATTCTAGTGTTGTATGAATATTTTCATTAATCATTTAGACAAAGTCCTGACTACCATCATGTTCAAAATGTTTAGTACATTCGAATTAATTATTAGGGTTTTCTCAACTGTATGAAAGTCTTTGGTTGATAAGTATACATGTTGGTATTATCTCATAGGTCTAAACATAATTTTCGTAACTCATCCGGTATTGCCTCATTCGGCAAATATATATCTTAGTAACCTCTCAGGCATTGCCTCAGAAGTCAAAATCTATTTTTAGTAACTTATGAGGTCAAAATCAAGATACATTAGACAGCCTGTCTACAGCCATCAAGACACACTAGAGAACACTCATATAGCCATAATGACACAGTAGACAACGGGCATACAAACTTCATGACACACTCGACAACCTACATACAGCCATCACGAAACACTCCACAACCTACTTACAGCCATCACGAAACACTCGACAACTTACTTACAGCCATCACGAAACACTCGACAACCTACTTACAGCCATCACGAAACACTCGACAACCTACTTACAGCCATCACGACACACTAGACATTCTACATACATCCTTCATACACACTCGAAAACCTACATACAGCCATCATGGCACACTAGACATTCTACATACATTCTTCATGACACACTCGACAACGTTACATACAGCCATCACGACACACTAGACACTCTACATACATCCTTCATACACACTCGACAACCTACGTACAGCCATCACGACACACTAGACATTCTACATACATCCTTCATGACACACTCGACAACCTACAAACAGCCATCACGACACACTAGACATTCTACATACATCCTTCATACACAATCGACAACCTACAAACAGCCATCACGACACACTAGACATTCTACATACATCCTTCATGACACACTCGACAACCTACTTACAGACATCATGACACACTAGACATTCTACATACATCCCTCATACACACTCGACAACCTACATACAACCATCACGACACACTAGACATTCTACATACATCCTTCATGACACACTCGACAACGTTACAAACAGCCATCACGACACACTAGACATTCTACATACATCCTTCATACGCACTCGACAACCTACATACAGCCATCACGACACACTAGACATTCTACATACATCCTTCATGACACACTCGACAACCTACTTACAGCCATCACGACACACTAGACATTCTACATACATCCTTCATGCACACTCGACAACCTACATACAGCCATCATGGCACAAAAGACATTCTACATACATCCTTCATGACACACTCGACAACCTACTTACAGCCATCACGAAACACTGGACAACTTACTTACAGCCATCACGAAACACTCGACAACCTACTTACAGCCATCACGAAACACTCGACAACCTACTTACAGCCATCACGAAACACTCGACAACCTACTTACAGCCATCACGAAACACTCGACAACCTACTTACAGCCATCATGGCACAAAAGACATTCTACATACATCCTTCATGACACACTCGACAACCTACTTCCAGCTATCACGAAACACTGGACAACCTACTTACAGCCATCACGAAACACTCGACAACCTACTTACAGACATCACGAAACACTCAACAACCTACTTACAGCCATCACGAAACACTCGACAACCTACTTACAGCCATCATGGCACAAAAGACATTCTACATACATCCTTCATGACACACTCGACAACCTACTTACAGCTATCACGAAACACTGGACAACTTACTTACAGCCATCACGAAACACTCGACAACCTACTTACAGACATCACGAAACACTCAACAACCTACTTACAGCCATCACGAAACACTCGACAACCTACTTACAGACATCACGAAACACTCGACAACCTACTTACAGACATCACGAAACACTCGACAACCTACTTACAGACATCACGAAACACTCAACAACCTACTTAGAGCCATCACGAAACACTCGACAACCTACTTACAGCCATCACGAAACACTCGACAACCTACTTACAACCATCACGACACACAAGACATTCTACATACGTCCTTCATGACACACTCGACAACTTACATACAGCCATCATGGCACACTAGACAACATGCATACATGTATCATGACACAACAGACAACGACAACCTACATACAGCCCTCATGACACAGTAGACAACAAGCATACAGCCTTCATGATACAGAAGACAACCTACATACAGCCATCATGCTGCACTAGACAGCATACATACAGCCCTCTTGACACACCAGACACCCTACATACAGTCATCACGACACACGAGATAACCTACATACAGACATCACGACACGCTGGACAACTTGCATACACCCCTCACGACACACTAGACAACATACATACAGCCATCATGACACACTCGACAACCTATTTATAGCCATCATGCCACACTAGACAATATACATACAACCATCATGATACACTCGACCACCTACATACAGTCTCCATGACACACTAGACAATATACATACAACCATCATGATACACTCGACAACCTACTTATAGCCATCATGCCACACTAGACAATATACATACAACCATCATGATACACTCGACAACCTACTTATAGCCATCATGCCACACTAGACAATATACATACAACCATCATGATACACTCGACAACCTACATACAGTCTCCATGACTCACCAGACAACCTACATACAGGTAGATAGTTAGAGCTATAGAAAGATGTCAATTGTTGCTAGATAGTTAGAACTGTAGAGAGATGTCAATTGTTGCTAGATAGAACTGTAGATTTTTTACAGTTCTATCTACCAACAAATGACATCTCTCTACAGCTCTACCTATCTACCAACAAATGACATCTCTCTACAGCTCTACCTATCTACCAACAAATGACATCTCTCTACAGCTCTATCTACCAACAAATGACATCTCTCTACAGTTCTATCTACCAACAATTGACATCTCTCTACAGCTCTACCTATCTACCAACAAATGACATCTCTCTACAGCTCTACCTATCTATCAACAATTGACATCTCTCTACAGCTCTACCTATCTACCAACAAATGACATATCTCTACAGTTCTATCTACCAACAAATGACATCTCTCTACAGCTCTATCTACCAACAAATGACATATCTCTACAGTTCTATCTACCAACAAATGACATCTCTCTACAGTTCTATCTACCAACAAATGACATCTCTCTACAGCTCTATCTACCAACAAATGACATCTCTCTACAGTTCTATCTACCAACAAATGACATCTCTCTACAGCTCTATCTACCAACAAATGACATATCTCTACAGTTCTATCTACCAACAAATGACATCTCTCTACAGCTCTATCTACCAACAATCTGAAGTCCACAAAGGTTTTATATTTTATGATCCAGCTTCTTCTAATCACTTCGAATATTTGATGGAAGAAAAGTGCGGAATTTATTTCCTTGCAAAGACACAAATCGTCAAATAATCTAAAACATCAGTAATAAACAGCTGTGATATCAACAAAAACATGAAGCCAACAACAGTGCTCTGCATCTTAACTGACAAAGTTAATGACCCCCCAAAATAATCTACTATATGACCGGTTAGTGATGTCATTAATAGAACATCAAAGATGACTTTCCTTTAGGAAAGAAAAGTGGACTTGACCTGCTACAGTATCATTGACTACAATATCGGACAATCTAATAACAAATGACACATCTATACAGTAGAAACGATTTAACTATAAATGTTATAATTCTACCGCAGAATAGAACTATCATCATCATGACGTGCCATATCGATTGGCGTAGACGATCATGTCCTTCCACAATCTTCTATCTATTTATTTATATATATTCTATATATTTAATGACTTTAGAAATTATAGTTGACATAGAGTACACGGTTTCTTTATAATGAGTTTGTTTAAATGTCCTGATTGTTGTTAAGACATAAATAATGGTATCAACAAAGAATAAGACATCAGCGCAATGCACAATAAAGATCAGTGGAATACTATTAAAACAAGTGAATGATTTTAAATATCTGGGAACAATGTTAACCTCAGATGGTAGATGTACAACAGAGGTGAGATGTAGAATGGCTCAGACAAAAGCAGTTTTCCCAAAAATTAGGAAGATACTATGCAATGCATTTTTATCTCAAAAACAAAAAAAATAAGAAAAAGAGTTCTTAAATGTTATGTTGTGCCAGTCTTAACATATGGATGTGAATTATGGACAATAGGACAACAGACAAGAAAATCACTGGAGGCTGTTGAAATGTGGTGTTGAAAAAACCATGGAGAGCTAAGAGGGGCAATGAAAACGTTCTGAAAGAGGTCAAAGCGGAAAGGGAGATAATTTCTAAAATTAGGAAGAAACAATCATCATATTGTTTTGGCCATGCAATGAGAATAAAACAGCTGAAATATATTGTGACAACTGTGAAAATTGAAGGACAAAGAGACAGAGGGAAGCAAATAGAAAAGATACCAGACAGCTTAAGAGAATGGCTTGGCAGAATGTCAACAACAGAAATGACAAATAACTGTCGAGATAGATAATTGTGGAAAGTTGTGACACTGCTGTTTGTTGCCAGTACATTTTTTATGTAGAGTTAGCAGACGATACAATTTGTGGTGTCTTGTAGAGGAGTTAGTAGAGAAAACAACTTCTGGTATCTTGTAGAGAAGTTAGTAGAGAAAACAACTTATGGTATCGTGTAGTGATGTTAGTAGAGAAAACAACTTATGGTATCGTGTAGAGAAGTTAGTAGAGAAAACAACTTATGGTATCGTGTAGTGATGTTAGTAGAGAAAACAACTTATGGTATCGTGTAGAGAAGTTAGTAGAGAAAACAACTTCTGGTATCTTGTAGAGGAGTTAGTAGAGAAAACAACTTCTGGTATCTTGTAGAGGAGTTAGTAGAGAAAACAACTTCTGGTATCTTGTAGAGGAGTTAGTAGAGAAAACAACTTCTGGTATCTTGTAGAGGAGTTAGTAGAGAAAACAACGTCTGGTATCTTGTAGAGAAGTTAGTAGAGAAAACAACTTCTGGTATCTTGTAGAGGAGTTAGTACAGAAAACAACTTCTGGTACCTTGTAGAGGAGTTAGTAGAGAAAACAACTTCTGGTATCTTGTAGAGGAGTTAGTAGAGAAAACAACTTCTGGTATCTTGTAGAGGAGTTAGTAGAGAAAACAACTTCTGGTATCTTGTAGAGGAGTTAGTAGAGAAAACAACTTCTGGTATCTTGTAGAGGAGTTAGTAGAGAAAACAACTTCTGGTATCTTGTAGAGGAGTTAGTAGAGAAAACAACGTCTGGTATCTTGTAGAGAAGTTAGTAGAGAAAACAACTTCTGGTATCTTGTAGAGAAGTTAGTAGAGAAAACAACTTCTGGTACCTTGTAGAGGAGTTAGTAGAGAAAACAACTTCTGGTATCTTGTAGAGAAGTTAGTAGAGAAAACAACTTCTGGTATCTTGTAGAGAAGTTAGTAGAGAAAACAACTTCTGGTATCTTGTAGAGGAGTTAGTACAGAAAACAACTTCTGGTATCTTGTAGAGAAGTTAGTAGAGAAAACAACTTCTGGTATCTTGTAGAGAAGTTAGTAGAGAAAAAAACTTCTGGTATCTTGTAGAGAAGTTAGTAGAGAAAACAACTTCTGGTATCTTGTAGAGGAGTTAGTAGAGAAAACAACGTCTGGTATCTTGTAGAGGAGTTAGTAGAGAAAACAACGTCTGGTATCTTGTAGAGAAGTTAGTAGAGAAAACAACTTCTGGTATCTTGTAGAGGAGTTAGTACAGAAAACAACGTCTGGTATCTTGTAGAGGAGTTAGTACAGAAAACAACGTCTGGTATCTTGTAGAGGAGTTAGTAGAGAAAACAACTTCTGGTATCTTGTAGAGGAGTTAGTACAGAAAACAACGTCTGGTATCTTGTAGAGAAGTTAGTAGAGAAAACAACTTCTGGTATCTTGTAGAGGAGTTAGTACAGAAAACAACGTCTGGTATCTTGTAGAGGAGTTAGTAGAGAAAACAACGTCTGGTATCTTGTAGAGGAGTTAGTAGAGAAAACAACTTCTGGTATCTTGTAGAGGAGTTAGTACAGAAAACAACGTCTGGTATCTTGTAGAGGAGTTAGTAGAGAAAACAACTTCTGGTATCTTGTAGAGAAGTTAGTACAGAAAACAACGTCTGGTATCTTGTAGAGATGTTAGTAGAGAAAACAACTTCTGGTATCTTGTAGAGAAGTTAGTAGAGAAAACAACGTCTGGTATCTTGTAGAGAAGTTAGTAGAGAAAACAACTTCTGGTATCTTGTAGAGAAGTTAGTAGAGAAAACAACTTCTGGTATCTTATCTTGTAGAGATGTAAGTAGAGAAAACAACGTCTGGTATCTTGTAGAGAAGTTATTTAACAACAAGATTTGTGGTATCTTGTAGAGAAGTTAGTTAACAACAAGATTTGTGGTATCTTGCAGAGAAGTTAGTTAACAACAAGGTCTATGGTACCTTATAGAGAAGTTAGTTAACAACAAGATTTGTGGTATCTTGTAGAGACATTAGTTAACAACAAGATTTATGGTATCTTGTAGAGAAGTTAGTTAACAACAAGATTTGTGGTATCTTGTAGAGAAGTTAGTTAACAACAAGATTTATGGTATCTTGTAGAGAAGTTAGTTAACAACAAGATTTATGGTATCTTGTAGAGAAGTTAGTTAACAACAAGATTTATGGTATCTTGTAGAGACGTTAGTTAACAACAAGATTTATGGTATTCTTTAGAGAAGTTAGTTAACAACAAGATTTGTGGTATCTTGTAGAGAAGTTAGTTAACAACAAGATTTGTGGTATCTTGCAGAGAAGTTAGTTAACAACAAGGTCTATGGTACCTTGTAGAGAAGTTAGTTAACAACAAGATTTGTGGTATCTTGTAGAGAAGTTATTTAACAACAAGATTTGTGGTATCTTGTAGAGAAGTTAGTTAACAACAAGATTTATGGTATCTTGTAGAGAAGTTAGTTAACAACAAGATTAGTGGTATCTTGCAGAGAAGTTAGTTAACAACAAGGTCTATGGTACCTTATAGAGAAGTTAGTTATCAACAAGATTTGTGGTATCTTGTAGAGACATTAGTTAACAACAAGATGTATGGTATCTTGTAGAGAAGTTAGTTAACAACAAGATTTGTGGTATCTTGTAGAGACCTTAGTTAACAACAAGATTTATGGTATCTTGTAGAGAAGTTAGTTAACAACAAGATTTATGGTATCTTGTAGAGAAGTTAGTTAACAACAAGATTTATGGTATCTTGTAGAGAAGTTAGTTAACAACTAGAGTTGTGGTATCTTGTAGAGAAGTTAGTTAACAACAAGAGTTGTGGTATCCTGTAGAGAAACAACAACACCCTCTATATTGCTCGGTCAATAACAAACATTCTCACTTACAAAATGTGCACAATTTGTAGGATAGTCCACGGCTAGAAACTCCGCTTCATGAGATAAACAAACAGCTATAAATATTAGCGAACATTTTAAGATTTATTGTTTCTTTTAAATTTGAATCATTAAAAATGGCTTCATTCTGGCTCACCTAAACATGTAATTATATAAAGGAACCAAGCGCTGTTTTCGTCTTTTTTTATTTGTACCAATAACGTTTTTGTTAAGCATTGGTCTCGCCAACGAGTTCCAGTGCTTGATTCTTTGATGGCTGCCCGTTATCATAATGAAGTAATGCCGTGGGTCGAAACAGGAAGTGAAGGTTTATGGAAACAATGGAGCATTATGGTATTTTAGAATGACGTCAGTTTGACGGAGAGTGGCGACTTCCGGCACGTGCTACGCTGAAGACATATTAATGGCACAATTCAATGTTTCTGTCGACTGCCACAATTAATTGAAAGAGTTTGACTTCGTTGTAAAACATTTTAGTTGAAATAATACTGGAACAACAATAAACTAATTCACCATGTGAACGTTTTCTTTGGAATAGCCCAGCTAAATTGTATAATTTTTGTTTTTTGTTCTATATTTGCGAGCTTATTGGAATGACTCCCACTTCGTTTTGTGAACTGATCGCAGTGACTGTCTCTACCGACTGGGATACTTGTTTCCTTTTGTGAGCTGACTTGAATGACTGATTCTACTTGTGAACTGACTTGAATGACTGACTCGCCTTGTGAAATTTGTTACAATTACTAACTCTACTTGTGAACTGACTTGAATGACTGATTCTACTTGTGAACTGGCTTGAATGACTGACTCTATTTGTGAAATTTGTTACATTGAATGATTCTACTTGTGAACTGAATTGAATGACTGACTTTACTTGTGAAATTTGTTACAATGAATGATTCTACCTGTGAACTGACTTGAATGACTGACTTTACTTGTGAAAAATGTGTTACAATGACTGACTCTACTTGTGAACTGACTTGAATGACTGACTCTACTTGTGAAGTAATAAGAATGACTGGCTCTACTTGTGAAATTTGTTGCAATGATTGACTCTACTTGTGAAGTAATAAGAACGGCTGACTCTACTTGTGAAATTATTAGAATGATTGACCCTACTTATGAAATAATAAGAATATACTGACTCTACTTGTGAACTGACTTGAATGACTGATTCTACTTGTGAACTGACCATAAGAACAGGCTCTATTTGTGAAGTAACAAGAATGACTAACTCTACTTGTGAACTGACTTGAATGACTGACTCTCTACTTGTGAAATTATTAGAATGACCGTCTCTACATGTTAAGTTATTAGAATCAACGCCTCTACTTCTGAAATTGTTAGAATGATTGTCTCTACCTGTGAATTGGTTAAAATGGTCGTCTCTACTTGTGAAATTGATAGAATGATTGTCTCTACTTGTGAAATTATAAGAATGACTGTCTCTACATGTGAAATTGTTAGAATGATTGTCTCTACATGTGAAATTGTTAGAATGATTGTCTCTACATGTGAAATGATTAGAATGATTGACTCTAATTGTAAAAATGTTAGAATGAATGACTCTACTTGTGAAACAATTAGAATGATTGACTCTACTTGTGATATGATAAGAATGATGGAATCTACTTGTGAAGCTCTTAGAATGGTTGACTCTACCAAACACCCTACCAATCCAACTTTTTCGTGGTCGGCCCTAAGAATCTGCCGTTTCCGCAAAGTTTATTGACAGCTCGTTGTGTTTGGTTTTTGTACATTCTGTCTTATCACGTGGTCAAACAGTTTTATCTGTAGTTTATTTATGTATTCGAAAGCAAAATTTATTCCTAGTTTTTTTTTTCTTCTCATTTCTGATGTCATCTCTCAGGCTCCTGTCATTTATCTAACACATTTCATACATCACCAACATTGTCGCTATATAATGTAATGCTTCAAAATGAGAATTAAAAAGTACATATAAGTAAACACACCAATATATGCCTGCTTCATAGACTATACTAAAGCTTTTGATAGAATACACCACAAATAACTTATATAATGCCTAAAAGATATAAATCTAGACGACACAGACATGCGACTAATATGTAATTTATAATGGGAGCAAACAGCAATAATAAAATATAACAAAGAGAACTCTACACCCATTGATATAAAAAGAGGAGTAAGACAGCGACGCATCCTATCACCAAGCTTGTTCAACCTATACACTGAGCAAATCTTCAAAAACATCACA
This sequence comes from Megaustenia siamemsis, assembly GCA_032433765.1. Taxonomy (NCBI): domain Eukaryota; kingdom Metazoa; phylum Mollusca; class Gastropoda; order Stylommatophora; family Ariophantidae; genus Megaustenia; species Megaustenia siamemsis. The sequence continues at coordinate 14,818,006 of JAVIAB010000092.1, read as the reverse complement.
GAGATGCCAGGCTTAAACATTAATGGAAAGATAATCAATAACCTAAAATATTCTGATGATACTGTACTCATCATCATGTACCATACCGGTTGGCGTAGGCGATCATGTCCTTCCACAATCTTCTATCTACAATGTATCGTATCAGTTCTGTTGTTGACCGTTTTCCATGCCATGACACCAAGCTATACAGTATTTTCTCTCTTTGTCGTCCACGATCTCTCTTTCCTTTTAGTTTGCCAGTTGTAACCAAGTATTCCAACTTTTCTCTTCTCATGATGTGCCCGAAAAATGTTGATTGTTTCTTTCTTATGTTTTGTCCTGTTTATTTTTATGCTGCATGCTGGTGATGATTGTTTCTTCGATATGACCATTACTTCTGCTTTCTTACTATACAGACTGAGAGTGATTTGTCATGATTAATCTAGGCAATATAAGAAGGTAGTTTGCCATTCCTTTCCTTCTTGGCAGTGACTGTACTAGTCGGAGAAAGCAGCTATTGTCTCTATACATGAGATCCTCTGCCTGCCATCGCGGTGTGGGGACCATAATCGGCACTACTTGTCGGCTACTCCCACAATACCATCCACCACCTGCTCCAATGGCTTCACATAACCCTGATAGGGGGGCTAAATTGGAGCTCCGCCTTGCCCAAGCGTGTCCTGAAGACTCGCGGAGGAAAGGAGACGTCTTACGCCTCCTTTGGTAGGGCAGAACGCTACACCGCTAACCTGAAACTGTACTACTAGCTGAAAATAGTAAAGATCTACAACAATTACTTAATGAAATAAACATGACAAGCAAAAAATATGGATTAGATATGGATATTAAAAAGACCAAAACTATGATCATAAAGAAAGGAAATACTCAAGACCTACAAATAAATATCAAAGCTGAAGGAATACACCTGGAGACAATTCAGAACTACAGCTACCTGGTACATACTATAACCAGTGATGGAAAATGTAAAACTGAAATAAACAAAAGAATAGGAATTGCAAGAAGGAATTTTAATGCCATGAACAGTGTACTAACATCAAAACAAACAACACCAGGGCTAAAACTAAGAATAATAAAATGTTGCATCTTCTCAATATTCCTGTATGATGCAGAAACATGGACATTAGACAAGAAAACAGAACAGAAAATTGTAGCCTTTGAAATGTGGATTTATAGAAGAATATGTAGAATTGGATGAAAAGAAAAGAAAACAAACGATGAAGTTTTAGAACAACTTAAAATGAAAAGAGAACTATTAAACACAATTAGAACAAGGCAAATGACATTTTTGGGGCATGTTACAAGACACAACAGCCTACTAAAAGTAATATTGGAAGGGAAAATACAAGGTAAAAGAGGCAGAGGCAGACCAAGACTAACATGGACGAGTAACATAAAATGATGGACAAGTCAGCCTATGACAACCTACACTATCAAAGCAAAAGACAGCAGAATGGCGTTCCACGGCAGCCAACCTTTGTAGCGGAGATGGCACTCGACGATAACTTCTGTGTACTTTTCGATTAATGTCCTCATGGAGAATATGATTTGTTTTTTTTAATCCGACTGTTCTTCCTAAATCTAAATTGTTGTTTTTCTAATTCAGTATTGATTTTATTCTGAATCCTTCTTTGTATAACTTTCAGCAAGATTTGTGTTACATGGCTCATTGGGCTTATTGTTCTAAAATCATTGCATTCGACTGCACCATTCTTTTTAGGCAATGCAATGAAAGTTTATGCCTTTAGTTCATCTCGTATGTATTCTGTATGGTATATGTCGTTGTATATGTCTGTGATCCCTTCAATGCCAAAATCTTCTAGTGCCTTTATCATCTCTATTTGCATGTTGTCAGATCTTGCAGCTTTTCCCTTTTTTCATACTTTTTATAGTTTTTTTTCCACTTCAGAATTTAAGATTTTATAACCTGACGTACATTTTATAATTGGTTTCTTGTCCCTTTCATCATAAAATAATTATATTATATATTCCTGCCATCTATTGATTATATCTTTATTGTCTTTTAGCATTTTTCCTTTTTTGTTTGCAACAGATCCATTTTCTGTGGGATTTTTTTTTACCTTTATTCGTGATTTCTCTTTATTTGTGTGTGCATCTCTCTTAAATCTTGTTTATTTTCCATAGTTTTGGTTTCTATACATCTTTGGCTGAGCCAGTCTTATTTTGCCCTTTTGCACATTTTGCGTATTTTATTATCTATTTTGTTGTATTGAGCAGTATTCTTCTCTTGTCTTCTTTCTTCCATTTTTTCTAAGATGGCATCAGTCATCTATTTTTCTTTTTTGTTATTTTCCTTTTTTGGTTAAAATGTCGCAAGTTTCTTGTATGCTTTTCTTTATGCATTGCCATTTGGTTGTAACATTTTTATCAGGATTTCTCTTCTGTACTGCTCAATCCCATTTTCTAGCAGCTTCTAGTATGTGTTCTTTACTTGTGTTGTATAAGTATCTCTAATATCTTTTTGATTTAAAGCTGTTCTGTCTAGAGGTATTGTTGATGAATTAGTCTTTTGCTTGTTTTTCTTCAGTTTGACTTTCATTTTAATCATTACATGATTGTGATCTGAGTTAATATCTGCTCCTTGATAAGTTTTGGCTTTCTTGACGCTGTTACGGAAAATATCTTTTATCATTATGTAATCTATTTGATTCCTCTTCCTATCTCCAGAGCTTTTCCATGTGTATAGTTTCCATTTCTCTTGCTCAAAGCAGGTGTTACATATTATCAGCCTGTTTTCATCATGAAATTGTAATAATCCTTATTAATCTTGACATCAATATTTAATTACACATATTACCTTTTTGCGATATCAGAAACCATTATCATAAGATATTAGTTGTCTGAGTGAATTAAATGTATTAAGTTCACAACATACTCATTCATATGAGTTCATTCATAAACATATTCTTTCATAAACATATTCATTCATAAACATATTCATTCATACATATTCATTCATAAACATATTCATTCATAAACATATTCATTCATAAACATATTCATTCATAAGCATATTCATTCATAAACATATTCATTCATAAACCTATTCATTCATAAACATATTCACTCATAAGCATATTCATTCATAAGCATATTCATTCATAAACATATTCATTCATAAACCTATTCATTCATAAACATATTCATTCATAAACATATTCATTCATAAACATATTCATTCATAAACATATTCATTCATAAACATATTCATTCATAAATTAAGCATATTTTCAATAGAAGAACTCCATCTTCTTCTGCTGCGATCATGACGTCATTCAAACTAGGACTAAGGACTCTCTTATGGAGGCTGCTGCCTGTTTCAGTGATTCGGTTGCCACCTATAGCTTCTCTTCCAGGTAGGTGGGTGTGGGCCAAATTGTCTTCCTCAAGCCTGTGTACAGGGGACAATCCTGTAGAACGTTTTGTTGTCATGTTATCCAGGGGACAGTGGCATTGGCTGGTAGTTCCTATTTTGAGTTTGGTGAACATGTGGTTTCTCATTCTTTTGTGACTAGCACGTAAGTGAAGTGTGATAACTTGGTCCCTCCTTGATAGTTGGAGGTATCCATCCTTTTCTATAGAAGAACAAAAATGTCAATTTGTGATGAAAACTGTTTTGTACTTGAGGCCAGAAATATACAAAGGGAGTTAACCAGATATATTCCACAATTTGATCACTAGCTACAACAGTGGTATCCCCTTCCATTGCCATATCTGTTCGAAAAATATATCTGTTCCTAATTGTGTAGAGTATGAGAAAGGCAAATAATTAACCAGCGAAAAAGAAAAACACACAACTGGTTATGTAATCAGAATTATCTTGTCTAATAAACCGTGCTTAGAATATACCTACAAAAAACAAATGAAATTATTTTGACACTTTGTAAAAACGAAAAAAACGGCCAAACAACATCAAACGCTTTCTACCTCAAAACATCAGGACAGAGAGCAAGAGGGAGACCAAGGGAAAGATGGATAGACGGAATAAATGAACTTTAGAAAAGTAAAGAGCCCCGTTACGCCAAGCGGCGTATAGGGTATATGGTGTTCATCATCCTCATTGAGTGCCGTCTCCGCAACGAAGGTTGGCTACCATGGAGCGCCATTCCATTCTGTCTCTTGCTTTGATGGTGCAGATTATCATAGGCTGACTTGTCCATCTATTGATGTTACTCGTCCATGTTAGTCTTGGTCTGCCTCTGCCTCTTTTACCTTGCATTTTCCCTTATGGTGTTAGTGACCATAAATTTTACAAACCTTCGGCACGTGTATGGAGGATATATTTGCAAAAACCAAAACATTTCTGTCCTAAACAGCATCCAGATGCGCCCATGAACGACACCATCAAGAAGAGAAATGGCCAGATGAACAAGCAATATAACCATCTACATCAGTTATCTACAACCATCAACATCAGTTATCTACAACCATCTACATCAGTTATTTACAACCATCTACATCAGTTATCTACAACCATCTACATCAGTTACCTACAACCATCTACATCAGTTATCTACAACCATCTACATCAGTTATCTACAACCATCTACATCAGTTATCTACAACCATCTACATCAGTTATTTACAACTATCTACATCAGTTATCTACAACCATCTACATCAGTTATCTACAACCATCTACATCAGTTATTTACAACTATCTACATCAGTTATTTACAACTATCTACATCAGTTATTTACAACCATCAACATCAGTTATCTACATCCATCTACATCAGTTATCGACTACTATCTACATCAGTTATTTACAACTATCTACAACCATCTACATCAGTTATCTACAACCATCTACATCAGTTATCTACAACCATCTACATCAGTTATCTACAACCATCTACATCAGTTATTTACAAAAATCAACATCAGTTATCTACAACCATCTACATCAGTTATCTACAACCATCTACATCAGTTATCTACAACCATCTACATCAGTTATCTACAACCATCTACATCAGTTATCTACAACCATCTACATCAGTTATCTACATCAGTTATCTACAACCATCTACATCAGTTATCTACAACCATCTACATCAGTTATCTACAACCATCTACATCAGTTATTTACAACCATCAACATCAGTTATCTACAACCATCTACATCAGTTATCTACAACCATCTACATCAGTTATCTGCAACTATCTACATCAGTTATCTACAACCATCTACATCAGTTATTTACAACCATCAACATCAGTTATCTACAACCATCTACATCAGTTATCTACAACCATCTACATCAGTTATCTGCAACCATCTACATCAGTTATCTGCAACCATCTACATCAGTTATCTACAAATATCTACATCAGTTATCTGCAACCATCTACATCAGTTATCTGCAACCATCTACATCAGTTATCTACAACTATCTACATCAGTTATCTTCAACCATCTACATCAGTTATCTACAACCATCTACATCAGTTATCTACAACCATCTACATCAGTTATCTACAACTATCTACATCAGTTATCTACAACCATCTACATCAGTTATCTACAACCATCTACATCAGTTATCTACAACCATCTACATCAGTTATCTACAACCATCTACATCAGTTATCTACAACCATCTACATCAGTTATCTACAACCATCTACATCAGTTATCTACAACCATCTACATCAGTTATCTACAACTATCTACATCAGTTATCTACAACCATCTACATCAGTTATCTGCAACCATCTACATCAGTTATCTACAACCATCTACATCAGTTATTTACAACCATCAACATCAGTTATCTACAACCATCTACATCAGTTATCTAAAACATCTACATCAGTTATCTACAACTATCTACATCGGTTATCTACAACCATCTACATCAGTTATCTGCAACCATCTACATCAGTTATCTACAACCATCTACATCAGTTATTTACAACCATCAACATCAGTTATCTACAACCATCTACATCAGTTATCTAAAACCATCTACATCAGTTATCTACAACTATCTACATCGGTTATCTACAACCATCAAAGTTATAATGTACACTCTGCTTCAAGACAACTTCAAACGGATAAAAGAAAGAAGGCATAAATGGCAACTCTCACATTCAAACGTTTTGTCAGCGTCTTTATCTTTGTGACATTGATGGTTTGTTCCATCACAAATCCCTGAACTCCACCTTCGTTTTCCAAAACACCGCTTTATAGTCACACATTATTCCCCATCATTTGTCCACCTTGGTTTTGTTCTGCTCATGATCTTTCCTGCTGTCGCAAAGATTCGTCCTCCCCGAGAGGGTTCAAGAGCAACATGTCTCTTTCTTGTTTCTCATATCATTTCATGTTTCCATCTTCTAGCAATATTTTTTTCATTCTTTTTCGGGGATAGTACGCACACCTGTCTTACACCTGGTCTAATGGTACGCACACCTGTCTTACACCTGGTCTAATGGTACGCACATCTGTCTTACACCTGGTCTAATGGTACGCACACTTGTCTTACACCTGGTCTAATAATACGCACATCTGTCTTACACCTGGTCTAATAGTACGCACATCTGTCTTACACCTGGTCTAATAGTACGCAAACCTGTCTTACACCTGGTCTAAAAATACGCACATCTGTCTTACACCTGGTCTAATAATACGCACATCTGTCTTACACCTGGTCTAATAATACGCACATCTGTCTTACACCTGGTCTAATAATACGCACATCTGTCTTACACCTGGTCTAATAGTACGCAAACCTGTCTTACACCTGGTCTAATAATACGCACATCTGTCTTACACCTGGTCTAATAATACGCACATCTGTCTTACACCTGGTCTAATAGTACGCAAACCTGTCTTACACCTGGTCTAATAATACGCACATCTGTCTTACACCTGGTCTAATAGTACGCAAACCTGTCTTACACCTGGTCTAATAGTATGCACACCAGTCTTACACCTGGTCTAATAGTACACACACCTGTCTTAACCCTGATCTAATAGTTCGCAAACGTGTCTTAAACCTGATCTAATAGTACGTACACCTGTCTTAACCCTGGTCTAATAGTACGCACACCAGTCTTACACCTGGTCTAATAGTACACACACCTGTCTTAACCCTGATCTAATAGTTCGCAAACGTGTCTTAAACCTGATCTAATAGTACATACACCTGTCTTAACCCTGGTCTAATAGTACCCACACCTGTCTTAACCCTGATCTAATAGTACGTACACCTGTCTTAAACCTGATCTAATAGTACGCACACCTGTCTTACACCTGATCTAATAGTACACAAACCTGTCTTACACCTGGTCTAATAGTATGCAAACCTGTCTTACACCTGGTCTAATAGTACACAAACCTGTCTTAACCCTGATCTAATAGTACGCAAACCTGTCTTACACCTGGTCTAATAGTACGCAAACCTGTCTTACACCTGGTCTAATAGTACGCAAACCTGTCTTACACCTGGTCTAATAGTACACAAACCTGTCTTACACCAGGTCTAATAGTACGCACACCTGTCTTACACCTGATCTAATAGTACACAAACCTGTCTTAACCCTGATCTAATAGTACGCAAACCTGTCTTACACCTGGTCTAATAGTACGCAAACCTGTCTTACACCTGGTCTAATAGTACACAAACCTGTCTTACACCTGGTCTAATAGTACACAAACCTGTCTTAACCCTGATCTAATAGTACGCAAACCTGTTTTACACCTGATCTACTAGTACGCAAACCTGTCTTACACCTGATCTAATAGTTCGGAAACCTGTCTTACACCTGATCTAATAGTTCGGAAACCTGTCTTACACCCGATCTGATAGTTCACAAACCTGTTTTACACCTGGTCTAATAGTATGCATAGTATGTAATGATTGTAGGTAACACCTGGTTCAAACAACACTCTAGGCGACTATGGACATGGCAAAGCCCAGACAAAAAAGTACACAATCAAATTGATTTTATACTGGTACAGAGAAGATTTAGGAATGGGCTAACGTCTGTTAAAACAAGGCCAGGAGCAGATTGTAATAGTGACCATGAGTAGTATAGATCTAGTGAAAGGATGCGTAAAAGTGCCTTTGAAGGCACATAAATCCTTATATAAATAGTCTACACGCAGATCGAGGCACAATTTTTGGTGCCGTTTTTCCTTATATGAGAGTCTACCGTTTTTTTTTCCTTATATGAGAGTCTACCAGCCCATTTTGGTTCCGGTCGTGGTGACCTCTCGGGTGACCTCTCGTGGCGGTGGTCGTGGTGTTGTGGTGACCTCCCGCGGCGGTGGTGAAGGGGTGGTGGTGGTATCATAACTTTCACATTCTTTGTACTTTCAATGGTGCCGTAACTTTCATAAATCTATTCTTTCTTTATACTCTCAGGCAATAAAAAACAATGACGTCCAAAATAGTTTTATGCAAGTTTTAAAAACTTCCTTTAGAATTAAAGGTAACAACTTAGGCCGTTACACATGCTACACGACGCTACGTTAACGAAGTAACTACACGGCAAACGCGAAACACCGCGTTAATTAAGCGAGATCAAAGAGTTCCCGGTAGACGCGCTGCGAAGACGCGCAGCGAGGGGGCCGCGTTTAACGTTAAGCGCGATCAAAGAGTTCCCGGTAGACGCGCAGCCGCAAGATCAAAGAATCCGCCACCCGTGAGTACTTACTTCCCGTTAGACGGACCGCGTTTACATCAAAGAATCCGCCTCCCGCGGTGAAATCTCCCAAGCCGGTAAGTGTTCATCAGGAGTGTCATTTAACAGGGGAATTTTACGATACCGATGTTTTAATGTGAGACGCTTGGGGGTAATTAATATCTTTGCGCCGTTTCGTGTTCAAAGACCGTGTTTCGCTGTGAAAAGTTTTGATTGAATGTTTGAGTGCCAGACTGGCCAGGGGTACGTTAATGACTTTTTATCATCTGAAGATTAGAATACCACTTATCAGGGAATTTTACTGGGCGGTTGTTTTAATGTGAGATGTTTAGGGGGAAATTAATATGTTTGTACTGGAGAGTACTTGATCGATCAAAGAGGTTAGAACTGTATATAAGTAGATTCAAGCAGCCAGGATTTTATTCTCACTCTCTAAAGCAGTTTCAACGAGTGTCTTGGCTGTAACTCAAGCAAGAGTGTGCTTGGCTGTACAAGTAAATTTTCTTTACAAACCGTAAGTAGAACCTTATTTCATAGATTCTATACTGTCATTTATTTTAATTTAACAAAATAATTTAAAATTAAATAAATTAAAACAACTCAAATAAAAATCAAACAAATATGCTCTTTTTATAATGTTTATTTTCACAATGAAACATAAATTTATTTCAATACATCAACGTGGACAACACATGTTACACATTCAAATGTTTATAATTGAACAATGATGATTTCAATAGTACAAATATGAATTCAAATCATCTGAAAAAAGTACACAAATAACAACATAGTCATGTATAAGTAATAAAAATGTCACTGTCCCACTGCAGAATTTATTAATTTTACTCGTCTCGGCTTCCTCGCTTTGTTGGAACTGTCTGTTTGGGCTAAATGGTTATCAAACACTGGTGAATACGAAGGTTGATTAGAGTTCAAAACACAGCCACCCTACATTTTGACAAAGCCTTGATCAAAGACGGCGTAGGTAATTTACGACTGAGTGGAAATTGAATCACTCGAGGCATACATATCTCTTGGTTCTTTCGGTTGCTCAACAAGAGGCGTAGTATAGTTGATGTTATCATAAGTTGCTAAAATGTCATCTCGCATATCAACTAGCGTGATAAATTCATCTCTCGAGAGTGTTATTCCGGTTCTGGTAGGAAACTTAAGAAGACTCTCACCACGATATGACCTTATGTTTATCAATGGTCTGTTATGAAAAGCAGAAACTGAGACTGCCTTAACACCATCTTTGGACAGTGGAATTATATTCTCATTTCTACGAGACATGAAAATACGTTGATCACATACATCAAATGAAGCTGGCATATTAACGCTAGCCGATTCCATGTTTGAATCACACGACTTGGTAGCAGGGCTCTGACTTTCTGTATGTAGCAGCACTGAGAACGGCTGACCTTTATACCCTGTAACAAGTAGGGCGTGGCCAGCCTAATTATAGTAACCAATGGAATACGTTCTATTTATAGTAACTGATGCAATACGTCATCGGACGTGTTGAGACATGTTCAGAGAGCCGCCATCTTTGATGAGTCATGGGAAGTTTGTTCCACTCAGTTGATGGATCCAGGGCGTCATCAACCGATAAATGATACGGTCGTTAATATGTTGTTTCGTTGAAAATGGCATGAGAATTCTGTTAATGCTCGCACCACGACACTTTAAAATTATATAATAAACACAATATAGACCATACGTGTTGCTAAACAAGTCTTGTAACACTCGTGAGTTGTAGACGAATGGAACATGTGAATTCCTCTCGATAAAGTTTAAAATATCAATGTGCCTGGGAGGTAAACCGTAGGAATCAAAATACTTTATTTGTCTGAGGCCATTGTAAAAGATGGCCACCCAGTGTTCACCAGGTTTGTGGGCAGGGTCGGTGTTTACGACAAAGGCGGCAGTCTTGGTTTGATCGATGCTGGGTGGTAAGTGGTCTCGTGGGAGGACACTAACAAGGGCGCAACGTCGAACAAAAACATCAGACATCAATAGACTGTAAATATCCCCCGTGTTCATTTTCTCAAATAGCGTAGTCTGTTAGAACCTGTCTTGTCTTGGACACTTCCCGTACTGAATCCAACTCGGCGTAGACAATAACCTGTAGGGGAGTTGTCGTGGGAGCGGCGAATTTGAGCTCTATCGACACTCAATTTATACGAGGTTAGCCGTGAAGTGTTTTCATCACTGGTCTTTGGGGTTTCGGGTGCCTTGGCTTGTTCTGGTTGCACATCGACTGGTGGTGGCGAAGGTGGAGGAGAAGGTATTCTTTCTGTTGACGAGTTATGTTGAATAAGATCGACTGATCCCAAAGGACGTCGTTTATACTGCTCCATTCTAGTTAAATACTGTTGCAAAGTACGTTGGTACACTCTGGCCTTATCAGCAGGGGCTAAATCGTTACGGTCTAAGATACGTTGCATTTCATCGTCTAAATCTCTCAAGTTATCATTGATCGCCTCGGGTGGTGTATACGTGGAAGTCTGTTTCAAACCCTCTAATAACCGATGATCCATCAAAATAATTTTCTTGGCCATGTTTACAGACCTAATACACCACCTAGAACACTTAATATAGGCTTGATCAAAGCACCTATGAATCCACCAGTTTGTAGAATTGCTTTCCTCTGCGTAAGATTCGGTTTCTTTTTAGTGAGGAATCTCAGCTTGTTCTTGTGTCGACGTAGCTCGCACTTCTGATGCTGAGTGAGTCTAACATTACCTTTTAATATGTTATGACAACACTCACATAAAAAGCGAATGAGTTCTGGAGAGGCCGTTTTCAATATGGCTCTTAAACCACTCGGCGTGGCTGAGCGCAGACATTTCAACATTTCACCGTGTCGTCTAAGTGAAGCTTCCATTCTATTACTTTGGAACGTAGACGATTTGTCTCTCCCCTTGAAATATCTTTGTTCTCAGCCTCAGATGATCCGGTGTTTCCTGTCGAAGGTCTACCAGCAAATAACAGTGGGGAGACGCTGTCGCGTCCTTAAAACTCTCTTGGAGGTACGCCACTTGACCAGGGTACATTTGCTTAGCCAGATTTGTAATTTGACTTCCGTCTCTTGGATTCTTGAAAAGGACTATATAATGAGTATTGAGGCTTATAGTTCGATGTTCCTTATTTTTTCCAAATAGATTTTGGACAATGTAGATCACGCTCATATCTCTGTGATGACTACCTTTGGTGAATAATTTTGTCACCCTCTCATCTGTTTCTGACATCAAGTCGTCGAGGATGATGAGTCTTCTCTTCTTACCCCCTTCCAAGTTATCGATATCTGGTAGACCCTCGATAAATCTCACTTTCTCCATAGTCTCGTATATTGGTTGCCATTCCCCGTAACACCATATAACTTCCTCGGGTACGGGGACAACTAGCTCTTGTAGATTCTGTAGAAACTTTTGAACAAATACAGTTTTTCCACAACCGGTGGGACCAGCAATCAGAGCCGTGAAGGGGTGTTTCCACCGAGGGTCCATCGTCACTAATGACATTTTGATTGAGTATTATCACATTTAAAGTATTTTTTATCATGTACTACATGTTCTGTCCCTTTCCAAATATTTGTTATGTGGTTTTCATATATTACAGATTCCCGTAAAATGGCATCTATCAGACCTTACATCCTATTTGACAAGGTGTTGTGCATTCTACAGTATCAACCATATGACTATTGTAAAGGGTGTCAGGTGAAACATGACAACCCGTTACCTCACTCGTGTCTTCTAGAGTTTGAGGAACGCCTTAGCGCTCAAATAAATGATATTTTATATCATGAGTTCACGAAAGAGGATGTAGTCTTCTTGTGTGGGGAACATTTAGCCCAACGAATAAAGGAATACATTAATTGGGAAGGAGCTGACTCTGCACCACCCTCCCCTGTCAGTTCAACTAACTCACCACCCGCATTACTTGACCCCACCACTGAACCCACAGCCACTACATATAACGCGGAGGATGATGAAATTTTACCGCCACCACCCCTATTTGCCGACCCCACCGATGAACCAGAGTCGACGGCCTGTCAACCGGGAAATGAGGTCAGTATTCACCCACTTCTCTGATTGGTTAATCTAGCTGTCAGTCATTTCTTTGCCCCGCCTCCTATACTAATACTCTTCTCTGATTGGTTAATCCAGATATCAGTCGATGTTTTCATAGTCACTCGCTGATTGGTTAAAATCTTGTACCAGGATATATTTAAACTAGTCTCATGTGAGAATTTGTGTCATAAGTTTGGTTGCTTCAAGGAAAGTTACTGTTCATTCTAGCGGAGACTATATTTTACACTGTAAGTTGGATTGTTTTCACTTAAAGTATGTTAAGTGTTATCGATAATAGGTTATATTCAGTGTAGATGATTGGAGACTATATTTTGCGTTATAAGTTGGATTGTTTTCTCTTAAAGTATGTTAAGTGTTATCGATAATAGGTTATATTCAGTGTAGATGATTGAGCCTATATTTTGCGTTATAAGTTGGATTGTTTTCTCTTAAAGTATGTTAAGTGTTATCGATAATAGGTTATTAAATTTTTTTGTTTTCTCTTAAAGTATGTTAAGTTATATCGATAATAGGTTATTCAAAGTATTTAAAGTAGTTAAGATATGTATTGTTTAATTCCTTCGTTTATTGGATGATTAAACTAAGTATTTTAACTCTTGGTATTCGATGTTATTAACATGTTTAAACCTAGAAATGTAAAGTATCATTGACAAAGGGTTATTTATTTTTCTACAGATGATTTCTTATAACGATGCAGCACCTGGAGAACATCAGTGTGCGTTGTGCCCAAAGAAATTTAAATGGCACAGCGATTTGTTGGAGCACCATCGAGGTGCACATCGACTTATACGACACGCGTGTGACATTTGTCAACGTACGTATACGAGACGTAGTTCGTTAGCCAGACATATGAGTGTAAAACATTCTACAACAGCACCAGCTTCATCAATGGCTCCTTCTACAACACCCAATTTACCATCAACAACATCATCAACAACTGAAATAACATCACCCACTTCATCATCGACCTCTTCTACAATGAACAAACGAAAGATAGATGCAGAACATTCCCCTCCCAGTAAAAAATTCAAGAACGATGACCCATTAGCAACACTGCCTGATGATGTACGGGCTGTATATGAGCAAAACTGGTCAGCTATAAACACCCATGCTACAATCAACAAGACAGTTTCAACATATACATTTTTCCATTCACCAGCACGTCCATTTATCACAGACTGGTCTGCTCTTTTAAGGGATATGTTTGACAGTCAGACAACCCGATTCAAAATTAACTATGGTCACCACCTGATCCTTAGACACCGGGACACCGGTGATCTACGTTTTTTCCACTCTTCCCTCAACAACTCGGCTGTTCTAGAATTTCCCCAATTAATCAATAATCTTGGAGATTTCAACAGCTTCGTTGATTCTCTAAACGAACAGAACCCTGTAGACATTGCCATGATCAACAGACCTGATACTAAGTGGATGGTGGAGAGTATTCCAGCAACTAGTATCTATTTATTCCACATACGTGACTTCCCCATTGGGTGTTGCCTAGAGGAATTACCATCACATATCACTAACAACAAGTACATTTTCACCATGCAGAAGTGTCGTGCGAGTACGACTTTTTATAATGGCAACCTATGTTTTTTCCGCTGTTTGGCGTTATTTAAAGGGAGCAATATCGACAATCTAGAATTGACCACTCGTGATCTCGTGAGTCAGTGGCACTTGCACTGGGACATTCTTTTCGTTGACACTTTTCCAGGTGTGACGTTACAACAACTACCACACTTGGAAGAATGTTTCAATATAAACATTGATGTATTTGCGTTCAATGATGAAGAGGCCCTCTGTCCAAAACTCCGAAGCAGGGGATCACATGATGATACTATGCGGGTCTTGTTTCACAAGGACCATTTCATGTACATTAGTAATATTAATAAAGCGGCTAGTGCCTTCTCTTGTTCACAGTGTGGGAAATTATGGAATCGGTTTCCCAATATGAATGTCCATGAAAAAATATGTAATGGTGGTAAACCTAAAGATTATTTTAGAGGTGGAATTTATACACCTAGCGAGACTATTGGGGATGTAATAGAGGAAGAGGGTATTGACGTACCCGGCGGTTTCGTGTATCCCTTTAGGGCCACCTTTGATATGGAATGTTATTTTGATAATACCAACTTGCCCACCACCAAAGGTACCTCTGCTAGTACACATTTTTTAGCAAAACATGTCCCTCTGTCTGTATCTGTGGCGTCTAACGTTCCTGGGTTTGAAGATCCCGTCTGTTTTGTCAGCGAGGGAGATCCTCAGAAATTAGTAAATAAAATGATTAAGTATCTAAAATCTATCTCGAAGGAGGCGTATAAAATTTTAAAAGAGGATTACAGAGAATTGTTTGAAAAGCTGGCCGGATGTGCGCAAAGGCGTGATCGGAAGAAATCTGACCCAAGAGGTCGTCTAAAAGCTTACTTGAAGCAGCTCCCGGTGATAGGTTTCAACTCGGGCAAGTACGACATAAATTTAATAAAGCTCTATCTAATACATTACTTCGCTGCCGCCTCCGTACCTGAAACATCTGGAAAGGGTGACAACGACATTGAGGACAGCGATCAGGAAGACGAGGGAGAGGATGATGAGCACGAGCAGGAAAGTGTGATACAGAATGATGAGGAGGAGCGGATAGAAGAAGAAGAAAACCGACTTGGTGAAATAAATTTTATAGTTAAACGAAATAATAACTTTATGTGTATTGCAACACAGAATCTAAAATTGTTAGATATAGTAAATTATTTAGCCCCTGGGTTTAGTTATAGCAAATACTTGGCAGCCTATAAAGTAGAGGAGACCAAGGGTGTTTTCTGTTACGAGTACGTAACAGATTTAAATAAGTTGAATGAGAGGGAGTTACCCCCATACGAAGCGTTCTTTTCGAAACTAAAAAATTGTAATATTTCCGAGGAGGAGTATGCTCTATGTATAAAGGTCTGGAAGGACAATAAAATGACGACCCTTATGGACTTTTTAGTTTGGTATAATAACAAAGATGTAGTCCCCTTCTTAGAGGCCTTAGCACAACAGTTTTGGTTTTATAGGAAATTAGACATCGATATGTTTAAGAATGCGATTTCGGTCCCCGGAATAACTCTGAGGTATCTATTTAAAACTCTCTCCAGAGATGTGGGTTTTTCCCTGATTGCAAAAAAGGAAGCCGATTTGCATCATACCATAAGACAGAATATTGTCAGAGGCCCCTCTATTATCTTTCATCGGTACCACGAGAAGGATAAAACCTTTATTAGGGGCGGAAAGCTGGTCAAATCCATTAAAGGCTATGATGCCAACGCCCTTTATCTATGGGCACTTATGCAAAAGATGCCCACCGATTATACGGTCATACGCAAGGCTGAAGATGGGTATAAACCCCTTAAAATGAACTACTACACGCGTCAGTGCAGAGAGTATCTGACTTGGATTGCCCACCAAAACCAGGTTCATTTGAGAACCCAGTTTAATGCTCGCGAGATCGCTTTGGGTGAGCGCAAGATTAGAGTGGATGGGTGGGATAAATCCAGTAGGACCGTGTATCAGTTCCATGGCTGTCTCTTTCACGGTCATCCAAACTGTGACATCACCAGGGATCGAGAAGTCAATCCGGTGAATAATATACAGTTGTCTGATTTGTACGCGAAAACCTGTGAAATAACGGCTTATTTAAAGAGCCTCGACCGTGTTCGCGTAGTCGTTATGTGGGAGTGTGAGTGGCAACGGCTAAAGAAAACAATGCCAGCTATTCAGGTCTTCATAGATGAGAACCTGTGTGGTTCTAAACCATCGTTTGCTAAATATAAACCAATCACTGATAAAGCCATTATAGATTCAGTTTCAGACGAGTCGTTTTTTGGGCTCGTCGAGTGCGACATTCACGTTCCCGACAAGTTAAAAGAGTATTTTAGTGAGATGACCCCCATCTTTAAAAATGTTGACGTAGGCCTAGATGATATCGGTCCCTTTATGCGGGAGTACGCCACCAAAAACAAACTATTACGTACCCCTAAACGTACTCTCGTGGGTAGTTATAGTGGAACAAAGATTCTGTTGGCCACACCCCTGCTAAAGTGGTATTTAGATCATGGGCTAGAGGTAACAAAAATTTATCAGGTGGTAGAGTACCTACCCGTTAGTTGTTTTAAGGAGTTTGGCGACAAGGTTACAGAGGCGCGTCGGGCTGGTGATTTAGATTCAAATCAATCGATTGTTAGCGATACAATGAAACTACTTGGAAACTCAGCCTACGGGAAGACCTTGACGAATATGGCGAAACACGTGGACGTCTCCTATGTTAAAGCGGGGGCAAATACAACCAAGTTGGTAAATAACCCACGATTTAAAAACATGACATCTATTGGTGAGGACCTGTACGAGGTATCGATGGGCAAAAGAGGTATCATGTGGGATCTTCCTTCGCAGATTGGTTTTTTCGTCTACCAGTACGCGAAATTGCGGATGTTGGAATTTTATTATGACTTCCTAGATAAGTTTGTAGATAGGTCCGACTTTCAACTCTGTGAGATGGATACTGATAGTCTGTACTTGGCCCTCAGCGAGTCATCGTTAGAAGCGGTCGTTAAAACCGATAAGGTAGATGAGTTTTTCTCACAGTATGACAAATGGTTCCCTTCAGAGACTTGTGAAGTCCATCGGGCAGATTTCATTCAACACAGGGGCGTAAAGTATGACTGTTCAGATTGTAAGACGAGACAGTTATACGACAAACGGACTCCCGGTCTGTTCAAGTTGGAATATTCGGGGGATGGGATGATTTCCTTGTGTAGCAAGACCTATTACTGTTTTGGGGATTATGCTAAAGTTAGCACCAAGGGTCTTAATAAACGCCACAATAAGTTAGATAAGGATACATTCACAGAGGTCCTAACCAAAAAACAAGCCGGGGGTGGTAAAAACATAGGGTTTAAAACATACAAGGGTTCGGTATACACATATACACAACATCGGAACTCACTCTCCTATTTCTACATCAAGCGACAGGTCCATTCTGACAACGTGACCATCTCCCCTTTATCCATTTAACACTATCATGTATTACTGATTGTAAATAAACTACTTTGTTTTCTATGTATTAAATATGTGTATAATGTACATTAGTTAAAGAATACATTTTTGTCTAAACCATGTATTATCTATTGTTCAATATATACGAATAAAACAATAAACTTCCATTCTGACAACGTGCCCACCTCCCCTTTATCCATTTAACACTATCATGTATTACTGATTGTAAATAAACTACTTTGTTTTCTATGTATTAAATATGTGTATAATGCACATTAGTTAAAGAATACATTTTTGTCTAAACATGTATTATCTATTGTTCAATATATACGAATAAAACAATAAATAAATAAATAAACTTGTCACTGTTTTTTATTGCCTGAGAGTATAAAGAAAGAATAGATTTATGAAAGTACAAAGAATGTGAAAGTTATGATACCACCACCACCCCTTCACCACCGCCGCGGGAGGCACCACCACCACCGCCACGAGAGGTCACCCGAGAGGTCACCACGACCGGAACAAAAATGGGCGGGTAGACTCTCATATAAGGAAAAAAACGGTAGACTCTCATATAAGGAAAAACGGCACCAAAAATTGTGCCTCGATCTGCGTGTAGACTATTTATATAAGGATTTATGTGCCTTCAAAGTCACTTTTACGCATCCTTTCACTAGACTATACTACTACCATGTACCAGTAGTTGGAAAGATAAGAATAAAACTGCGGAAGGCACATAAATCCCCAAGAAATATGAAATTAGAACTAGATATGCTTAGAGTAGAAAGACAGATGAGTGATAAGTACTGCACGATAGTACAAAATAGATATAATGCTATTGAGAAAATACCGAACATCGAGTAGCAGTGGTAAATGCTCAAACAGTTGATTTAACAAAAATCAAAAGAAGTAATACCAGTGACTAAAATAGTCAACAAAAAGAAATGGATGACAGAAGAAATGCTATGGCTTTTCTAATGAACGGGGGACGAAGACATAAGAGAGAGGAACGGACATGCAATATATTGCACAGGGAAATCCAGGGCAAATGCAGAGAGGCAGGCGAGGGATGGTTAAAGCGGAGATGTTAGAGGATGGAGGAACAGCAAAAGAGGGACTCACAATTTGTGCACAGTCAGTTGGCTGAATTAATAGGGGGAAGGGTTTCGGGGTGTGTGAGATCAGGGGAGGGAAATATGGTGGTGGGGCAGGGGAGGATGGTGGAAAGATGGACAGAGTATATCAGTCAACTCTGTGATGATGAGGGACCAGCGCTGGACGGTTCGAACAAAGACACAGGCTCGTCTGTAATGCGGAGACGGGTGGAGGACACAGTTCAACACGTGGAGGGAGGCGGGGCTCCAGGTTCCGACAATGTGGCAATCGAGGGGGTGAGTGCTTTGGGAGAGCTGGCAGTGCAGGTCATGACAAAGCTAGTTGGTGACATATATGGCACTGTACACGTGCCCGAGATCTACTAAAATCTATCTTTGTGGCCATGCCGAAGAGGTCATTCATCACTGATTGTGAGGACCATCGCACTATTGGTCTCTTGGGTCACGTGAGTAGTATAGTATGTCATTTAGGACCGTGGAATGTTCTTCCATCTGCAGCCAAATCGCTGCAGCCGGGTTGTTTTTTCTTATATAAATAGTCTAACTGCAGATGGAAGCACATTTTTTGGTGCGGTTTTTCCTTATATGAGAGTCTACCGTTTTTCCTTATATGAGAGTCTACCCGCCCATTTTTGTTCCGGTGACCTCTCGGGTGACCTCTCGGGTGACCTCTCGTGGTGGTGTGGTGACCTCCCGCGGCGGTGGTGAAGGGGCGGTGGTGGTATCATAAATCTATTATATTCTTTGTACTTTCAATGGTTCCGTAACTTTCATAAATCTATTCTTTCTTTATACTCTCATTCAATAAAAAACAGTGACAAGTTTATTTATTGTTTTTAAAAACTTCCTTTAGAATTAAAGGTAACAGCTTAGGCCGTTACACACGCTACACGCCAAATGTGAAACACCGCGTTAATTAAGCGAGATCAAAGAGCTCGGTAGACGCGCAGCCGCAAAGACGCGCAGCGAAGACGCGCAGCGAGGGGGCCGCGTTTAACGTTAAGCAAGATCAAAGAATCCGCCTCCCGCGAGAATCCGCCTCCCGTGGTGAAATCTCCCAAGCCGGTAAGTGTTCATCAGGAGTGTCATTTAACAGGGGAATTTTACGATACCGATGTTTTAATGTGAGACGCTTGGGGGTAATTAATATCTTTGCGCCGTTTCGTGTTCAAAGACCGTGTTTCGCTGTGAAAAGTTTTGATTGAATGTTTGAGTGTCAGACTGGCCAGGGCTACGGACTTTTTATCATCTGAAGATTAGAATACCACTTATCAGGGGCATTTTACTGGGTGGTTGTTTTAATGTGAGATGTTTAGGGGAAATTAACACTGACAAGTTTATTTATTTATTTAATGTTTTATTCGTATATATACCACAATAGATAACACAGGGGTAGACAATAATGTAGTCTTTAACTTTTGTACATTATAGACAAGTATAATACATAAGAAACAAAGTAGTTTATTTACAAGAAGTAATACATGATACTGTTAAATTGCTAAAGGGGAGGTGGTCACGTTGTCAGAATGGACCTGTCGCTTGATGGGGTGAGGTAGTAAGTTGGAAGTTGTAGTAGTAGGTTAGAAGTTAGAATTTCTAGGTAAAGCTCTTAAAGACCAAAGGTTGTTGTGAAGTAGAGTCCACAGTGTTGTAGCTTCTTCGTTAGAGAGGTCTAGAAAATTTTCCAAACCACCTTCTTTTAGTAACCACTCTCCAAATTCTCTTCCGATGATACCACCGGTCCAAGTACCACAGTCCGTTTCTAAAACACAAATGTCGGAATCAGAGTCGAACATGTCTTTGACATGATTCTTAACTAATCGATAGGCGAGGGTATATAGAACGACAAGACGACCGAAATTGTGAACTCGGTCTGAAAGTATTTCGATAACGATGGTTACAAACGTGGCGTAGATATCATGACCACCGACTCGCTGAATTATTCCAGTAAATAACAGCTCATTTCTCTCCGATCATGTGTATACTAGGTTAGCCATCGCGTTATAAAACTTGGAATGTTTCTTATACGCCTTATCATATGTGTGAATAATATCAACCCCCAGGAACATAAACTCCTACATAAGTTTATCCAAACACATTCTATGGACCAGAAACGCCCACAATCCTCGATGAGAACCCGACCAATTCATTTACCTTAAGATGGAACTGGAACCGCTTTCAAAGTTACGCTCTTCTATAATTGGTTAATCACTCTGCCGTTCATAGTAATGCTCTTTTCTGAATGGTTATAATACAGATGTCAGTCATTTCTTTGCTCCGCCTCCCATGTTAATGCTCTTCTCTGAATGGTTATAATACAGATGTCAGTCATTTCTTTGCCCCGCCCCCAATGTTAATGCTCTTCTCTAATTGGTTAATCCAGATATCAGTCGATGTTGGCATAATCACTCGCTGATTGGATAATGTATTCATTTGTTACCAGGCTATATTTAAACAAGACCCTTCAGGGCTTTCGTGTTATAAGTTTGGTTGCTTCAAGGAAAGTTAGTATTCATTCTAACGGATTGAGATTCTATTTTACACAGTAAGTTGGATTGTTTTCTCTTAAAGTACGTTAAGGTTTATCGATGATAGGTTATTCAATTTTATCGAGGTGTTTAAAGTAGGTATGCTAAGTATTGTTGAGCTTGATGTTTGATGAAGTTAAACTAGGTATGTTAAATATGGCTGACGAAAGGGTTATTGGATTTTCTCCAGATGGTTTCTCATAATGAGGTTTCTTCTGGTGAACATCCGTGTCCATTATGTTCAAAGAAGTTTAAATGGCGCGGTGATTTGTTGGAGCATACTCGACAATTACATTCATCCATCATGGCACAGTCGACAACCTACATTCATCCATCTCGACACAGTCGACAATCTACATGATCCATCATGGCACAGTCGACAACCTACATGATCCATCATGGCCCAGTCGACAACCTAGATGATCCATCATGGCCCAGTCGACAACCTACATGATCCATCATGGCCCAGTCGACAACCTACATTCGTCCATCTCGACACAGTCGACAACCTACATGATCCATCATGGCACAGTCGACAACCTACATTCATCCATCATGGCACAGTCGACAACCTACATTCATCCATCATGGCACAGTCGACAACCTACATTCATCCATCATGGCACAGTCGACAACCTACATTCGTCCATCACGACATACCATACGTCTCTGATAAAACGACATGACATACGTGACTGTTACAACGAGATGACTATTACAACGAAATGACTGTTACATTGACATGACTGTTACATTGACATGACTGTTACATTGACATGACTGTTACATTGACATGACATACGTGTCTACTACATCGACATGACTGATACAACGACATGGCTATTACAACGACATACCATACGTCTCTGATAAAATGACATGACATACGTGTCTGTTACAACGACATGACATACGTGTCTGTTACAACGAGATGACCATTACAACGAAATGACTGCTACATTGTCAGTAGCCAAACATTGAATATAAATTCGAAGGCTTCGAGATGCAGATGTGTAGAAGAATAGGGAGTATTGGTTGGAAAGAATATGCCCTTTTGCCCTACCGTGTCTAACTATTTTGACTTTGGACCTAGATTTTTAATGTTTTGAGTTCAACTTTTTAGTTATGAGACGAAATTTTGGGGTTTGGAACTAAGTTTTCTTATCTGTAAGGTTCACCATTACTGTTGTCTGTTATTCGTTGAAGTGCTAAAGCTATAGAACTCCAAAGTCTAAGCTTTCGTTGGTTTGGGAGTAACGTTTTGGTCTTTGCTTGTTGAGTCAGTCGAATAAAAGTCGTCGTCTGTTAATTTGAACGTCGTCCCCTGCTCTACTACAACTTTCACTACTACAACTTCTACACCGACTACGTCTACAACTACAACTTTCACTACTACAACTTCTACTACCAACTACCTCCACAACCAACTTCCTCTAATACACGCCAACTTCTAACCTACTACTACAACTTCCAACTTACTACCTCACCCCATCAAGCGACAGGTCCATTCTGACAACGTGACCACCTCCCCTTTAGCAATTTAACAGTATCATGTATTACTTCTTGTAAATAAACTACTTTGTTTCTTATGTATTATACTTGTCTATAATGTACAATAGTTAAAGACTACATTATTGTCTACCCCTGTGTTATCTATTGTGGTATATATACGAATAAAACATTAAATAAATAAATAAACTTGTCAGTGTTAATTTCCCCTAAACATCTCACATTAAAACAACCACCCAGTAAAATGCCCCTGATAAGTGGTATTCTAATCTTGAGATGATAAAAAGTCCGTAGCCCTGGCCAGTCTGACACTCAAACATTCAATCAAAACTTTTCACAGCGAAACACGGTCTTTGAACACGAAACGGCGCAAAGATATTAATTACCCCCAAGCGTCTCACATTAAAACATCGGTATCGTAAAATTCCCCTGTTAAATGACACTCCTGATGAACACTTACCGGCTTGGGAGATTTCACCACGGGAGGCGGATTCTCGCGGGAGGCGGATTCTTTGATCTTGCTTAACGTTAAACGCGGCCCCCTCGCTGCGCGTCTTCGCTGCGCGTCTTTGCGGCTGCGCGTCTACCGAGCTCTTTGATCTCGCTTAATTAACGCGGTGTTTCACATTTGGCGTGTAGCGTGTGTAACGGCCTAAGCTGTTACCTTTAATTCTAAAGGAAGTTTTTAAAAACAATAAATAAACTTGTCACTGTTTTTTATTGAATGAGAGTATAAAGAAAGAATAGATTTATGAAAGTTACGGAACCATTGGAAGTACAAAGAATATAATAGATTTATGATACCACCACCGCCCCTTCACCACCGCCGCGGGAGGTCACCACACCACCACGAGAGGTCACCCGAGAGGTCACCCGAGAGGTCACCGGAACAAAAATGGGCGGGTAGACTCTCATATAAGGAAAAACGGTAGACTCTCATATAAGGAAAAACCGCACCAAAAAATGTGCTTCCATCTGCAGGTAGACTATTTATATAAGAAAAAACAACCCGGCTGCAGCGATTTGGCTGCAGATGGAAGAACATTCCACGGTCCTAAATGACATACTATACTACTCACGTGACGACAGTTTTGCTAGCAGTCATCGTGGGCCGTGTGGGGAGCAAAGTGGAACCAGAGATGGGCGAGGAGCGGTGTGGGTTTGTAGAGGGAAGGGGCACCAATAGTGCAATATGTATCTTGAGAACATTGATGGAGGGAGCTATAGAGGTAGAGGAAGATCTGTGTATGTGCTTTTTGGACTGCACAAGTGCATTAGGCATAGTGAGGCATGTAGAAGTGATCAATGTGCTATAGACGTTGAGTATTGATGGCAAAGATCTGTGAGTCATGGAAGGTGTATGCTAGCGGCAGACAGGAGCAATGCGAGTTGGCAACTAAAAAAGGACAATTCCGGTGTGTACAACAATGGGTCAGACGGGGCTGTGTTCTGTCACCGGATTTGTTTTCACTTTACTACGGAAATATTGTGAGATCTTTGGTAGACAAGGAGGAAGTTGAGGTCGGCGGTCACAACATGGATGGTTTGCGATGTGCGGATGGCGCAGTCTTGATGGCAGAGACGGAGAGTGGGCTACAAGAAATGATGGACATGGTAGTAAAGGAGGGCAACAGGAGGGGTCTCAGTGGTGGGGAAACGGAGGTGGTGGTCATATCGAAGGGGCAATCATCACCATCATGCAGCTTAAAAGTAAGCAGGATAGATCTGAGGCGGATGCAACGTTTCAGATGCTTTGGCACGGTGGCGGCATCGGATGGGGGATGAACCACAGAAGTAAAGGGCAGAGTGGCTTAGGCTGGAATGGCATTTCAGAAAATGAAAAATATCTTGTGTAGCAGATCTGTGGCAGTAGCGGTGAGTGAGAGAGTTCATCGGTGCTGTATGGAGTCAATTCTGACCAATGGAAGCAAATCATGGACGGCAGAGAAACAAATGAGGGGACGATTGAAGGCCACAGAGATGGGATTTCTCGGGGAAATGTTCAAAGTGCCCTGGACAGATAGAGAGACCAATGGGAACATTCTCAAAGAGGCCAACACTAAAAGGAAGCTACCGAACAACATCAGAGGGGGACAATCAACATTTTTCGGGCACATCGTGGGAGAGGTGGGGGGGGGGGTGTTGGAATGCTTGGTTACGACTGGCAAGTTAAAAGGAAAGAGAGATCGTGGACGACAAAGATAGAAAATACTGGATAGCTTGGTGTCATGGCATGTAAAACGGTCAACAATAGAATTGATACGACGCACTGTAGATAGAAGATTGTGGAGGGACATGATCGCCTACGTCAACCGGTACGGCACATAATGATGATGATGAATAATATGCAAACCTGTCTTACACCTGATCTAATAGTACACAAACCTATCTTACACCTGATCTAATAGTACACAAACCTATCTTACACCTGATCTAATAGTACACAAACCTATCTTACACCTGATCTAATAGTACACAATCCTGTCTTACACCTGAGTTAACTTCGAAGTGGTCTGTTTAATTTGCTGCTGTTCTGACTGTGTAGCTAGTGTTGATGTAAAGACTTAATTCGGTTGGTTAGATGTTGGCTTATTCCGTATGTTGTTAGTATCTCCTAAAGTTGTTCTCTGTTTACTCTGTTGAATACTTTTTTATGGTAAATGAAAGCTATGAACAAATTCTGATTGTCTTCTGCCCTTTTTTCTGCTAGCTATTTTAAAGTTGCAATGCGTTTCCAGAAAACTGCCAGGCTAGCACAAAGGAAGCACCAAAACAAGTAAACATAACCTTGACCTGGACTCTCACTCAGCACGAAGATCTGGCTATCTCGGATCTACTGTCATGGGCACAGCTGCCCACTCCATCCTCTCCCTCGAAGAAAAATAAAATATTAAATTGGCAAAACAGTCACAAAATTGGGTAAATTAATACAACGAGTATGCAATAAAACGAAATAAACATTAGCGACAAAGTTCTGAAAATCTTAAATTTGCTTGTTTAACATACTTCAGTATGATCTGGATCTTGGAGAACGTACTCAAGGTAGAAGTGTAAACAGATTCCATTTGCACAGTTTGCTTGCACGTGTTTCATCCGATGACTACAAGAATAGTTGATTTCCTTCATAGTTCTGGTTCACCGATCCTGACGTCAGATAGTTTTTGTTGTCATCCACCCTTAAAAGGACGTTAAGTTGACGTAAATGCGTTGTGTTGCTTTTTGCAGTATATCAAAACTGCGATATTTGTACCTTTCGGCCCAACACATCCGTCGTCGGCATACCGTTTTTAAGTATCAGGTTGCTCTCCTCGTCATCCCCATTCACTTATCCAGACTAAACAGTTAGTCTGTTACTAGAGGCACTACGGAGAGGTGGAGTAGGGTCTGCAGAGTTTTTGTTAACTGATTCTGGCGCAAGCCATCAGCTGTGAGTCGATGGTAACTTTAGCTCTGTTACCATCACGTGCCGTCTGGATATCCACACAAAAATATCCAGTTTCAAGTTAAGACAATGTCAACACAAGCTGTACCAACTTGGGTGCTATCACAATCTATCGTTCCCTTAAAGTATTGTCTATATCTGCAATGGCATCTTATATGTGCACAACATGTTC
Organism: Megaustenia siamemsis; assembly: GCA_032433765.1. Classification (NCBI taxonomy): domain Eukaryota; kingdom Metazoa; phylum Mollusca; class Gastropoda; order Stylommatophora; family Ariophantidae; genus Megaustenia; species Megaustenia siamemsis. The sequence continues at coordinate 14,791,445 of JAVIAB010000092.1, read as the reverse complement.
ATTGCGTCTCTAATCTTGAGATTGTTCAAAAAGGAAAAGAAAAAAAACTTCATGCAATCATCAAACAGCAATTCTCAAATATTTACGTCAAAGACTTGCACTTCAAACTTTGGCACCAGATTCTTATCTTTTGGCATCAACAACTTGTCACAAGAGGGACATAACTTTGCATTAAAGCTCAAGTTACAATTTTATAGAATTAACTCCCTTGACATGAACTTTCCAAATGGAGAAAGCGCTGTACTTATAAAGAGCGTTACATCGAGTGCAGCGCCAAGTATGTATTATCAGATTAATTATTGTTGTTATTTGTTTAATATCATTGCAGCTAAGAGTTGAATGTTACTGTTATATTACCATCTCTCCTTTAATTGTTCTGCTTCTACCCTGAGGTGTTGTGTATAGAAAGTATGTGTAGAACGTAGCTTTCTGGACATTGCTAATTAATTCAGTGATGTTATGATCCCGTCAAAGAACTGCGTTAGCTCAGTGGTTAGCGTATTGAACTAATGAGGACAAGTTATCAGGTTTGATCCCATCCGTAGCTCCTAGGATTACCCAGTCTTCTTGTTCTTTTAGCGGTCATCGTTAAGTGGGCATGGGTGCGTTGTTCCGCTAGTTGACAACAATACGCCACGATATCTACATATTTTGGCCCGACACATCCGTCTTGAACATCATGACGGATGTGTCTTTGGTTAAAAACTTTGTCCATGCAGCGGTCAGTTTTGCCTAATCGTTTCAGGTTTTAACTGCCGAGACTTCACGAATGTGCGCTAGAGAACACTCGGGTCCTCCTGTTTTTTCTCCCCTTATCCCATGGGACTAAGCACCAGACTTCACTATACGGAGACAGGGGGAGAGTAAACCCGTGAAGACATCACAGATTCGAAGCAGAAAATTACCACCGCCTCTGCCGGAATAGAATCCGAGACCTTTATATCGAGAGGTCCACATCTTACCTCTAAACCACCTGGTCTCATTACCCGGTCCTAAAAAGATTTGCTTTTTTTCACGGGAAAGTAGGGCGGCCTGGAGTGAATCCGACCACACCATTCATAAAATGTGTGAACATTCGACACTAAACATGTGAACAGTGAGAATGTGTGAACATTCGACACTAAACATGTGAACAGTGAGAATGTGTGAACATTCGACACTAAACATGTGAACAGTGAGAATGTGTGAACATTGAAAAAAAATTGGCACTATCGCCATATTCCACATGCGCCTTAAGTCGTGGAGGGATTCCTTTACGTGTATAATTCCGTCTTTCTACATTTCCTTGGGTCATCTTTTAGCATTGCGACCCGATGTTTTCATGTAGTATGCTCGTGATGTAGCTTGGCTCTGTTTTGATCAAATATAAAAACCGTGTTGTTATCTCTCGATACAATAATTTACGACCATTTTTTATTAGTTTGACGTTTCTATTTAAGCTTGTAATGCTTGCACATAAAAAAAAAGCAATTCAACTTTTCCATGGCCATGCTTGATACTAGTAGCGTAATGTAAGCAGAAACAGTACATTGATCTATTTTGTTTTCCCTGCATGATAACATTAGAATGTCTCAAGATCACGGAGTCCGAGAAGAAATGTTCAGAGAGCTACACATACCTCCTCTCTGCAACACATCACGATACATCCAGGATAATCGAAATAGAAAGAAAATAAAACAGTAGCATTGCAGTTGCTGTGTAGTCGTGGACTACAGTTTGAGAATCGCTGATGTAAATCGCACTGCACCCTAAGTAGCGCTTTTCATATAAAGGTAAAGGTAGAGTACGAGACTTAACCGGCGTCTTAGCACGCGAGTTTACTCCCATATGTGCTCGGTCAGAATCCAGAAGTGTTCGGAGTTTTCTGGATAGTGTCGCTTCAAGCATCGAAACTCACAATGCGAGGCGACATTCCTCACCTTCCCAGGGTATTACCCTGGTACCCATTTCTGCCAACGGCTGGGTCGAACGTTGGGGTATTTTTTGTTCCAACCACGAGTACAATTGTACAAAATTATGGAAAGGGAATTAATCCTTGGCAATTTAAACGTAAGGTTTTATTCTGGAAGTTGTCAGCGACCCACAACTGATGGTTTGCGCCAGGATTGGTGAACCAAAACCATCCAGACCCTGCTCCACCTCTCCGCGGTACCTCCAGTAACAGACTAACCTGTTTAGTCTGGTCAAGCGTGCAGGGATCGAAGAGGGAAACAACCCGGTACTCAAAAATACCGTGCTGAAGTCGGATGTGTTGGGCCGAAAGTCGCAAATATAACAGTTATACTACAAACCACAACACAACGCAGACACGTCCACTACGTCCTTGTAAGGGCGGATGATGAAGAGGAATATTCTAGTCTACCACGATACTCTAGAATACTTTAGTCATCGGGCGAACGCAACCAACCAACCAACCATTTTAGTACTAACTCCTAAGTTACGTCCCTTATGTAGCAAGTTGGTAATGCAGGAAGAGAAGAATCTGAAGTCATGATCGCACTCAAAGTAAAATGGAGCTTCTTCTGGTCATCTTTAAAATGCCAGAGTTATAGTCAAGAATATTTATCGAAAGACTTAACGTGCGCTGGACCCATGGACAAGCAACTACCACAATTTGTTGGGTAAATGCGTCAAGATGTATAGAAATATGAAGCTGCTGTAAAGCTGATGACAATAATGAAAAATGTAAAAAAAAAAAATAAATAAATAAAAAGTGATATGGTAACAGCTTTACGCAAGTGAGAAATAAAACAAAAGTAAAACGATTTTTCGGCCAAAAGACGTTCAGCATGAATCCTAATACATTTTTATCCTTATATATTTTTGTGTTGTGGTTTGTTGTTTCTGCTGAAGACCTTTTGGCCGAATCGTCGTTCTACTTTTGTTTTGTTTTTCGCCAACGTAAAGCTGTTACCATACCACATTTTCCTTTTTTTATGAAAAAAAATTTCATCATTACCACAATGTGTTCCGTGCCACAATCTATCGTCTAATGAAGAAATGAAACTGTCAGAACTGTGAATCTGTTAAACATAAAGAACATGACACAAAAGTATGCATTTTTACAGCTTATTTCACGCTTAGAACAAAATCGAAGCAATGCTTAAAAAAACCAGGAAAAATTTCTGAACCTCAAAAATGTTCTACATATCAAAGCAGAGTTGTCCGAGGAGAACGCAGCACTTATTGCGAGCGACATTTGAACGATTTCCAGCAAAGTTTCCGTGAATATTTTTATGTTGCTAATGTAAGCAAAAACTGGACTATAGATTCATTATCATTTAATATGTAGAGACGCTCACTACAGCAGAGGAAGAGAAGCGTATAGAAATATCCACGGAATGTGCGCGCAAAACTACGGTTCAAGGAACTACCCCTTTCAATTTTTAGGGTTCATATAGAGGCATTCTGTATCAGGTCTACGTTTCATTAACAACATCGTTTCAACGATTGTAAAAGTAAAGTACCCCCGTCACGCCAAGTGACGTATAGGGAAATATGGTGTTAGTGACCCTATATTTTACAGACTTTCAGCACATGATTTTTAGGGGTAATGATGTCAGTATTACGTCCATGCTGCTTTACTTTCCCAGAAAAAAATCCGGTACCCATTTAAGGCTGGGTGAACCCGGAAGCCGTCGGTTGGGATCGAACCCTACCCCTTGTCCGTGGTAGTCCAGTTCACTAACCACTGAGCTATCGCGGCTCCCTTTTTAACGATTGTGGCTTGAGATAATAACCGAATATCAAAACAAGCCCTCATGTGGGAAACAACAGGTAAGAGAAAAAGAGGAAGATCCAGAGAGACACTGAGAAGAACATTGATGAGAGAGGCAAGAGCAGCAGGATTCGGCTCCCTCAATGAGATAGAGCTGCTTGTACAGAACAGAGACAAATGGCGAGATTTGATAAAATATCTTTAAAAGAATAGAAATCTTCTAGAACAGAAATTCAGATAAGAGAAGGAGCTACTGCTCGAAAGGTCAATAGATAGATACAAGCAGACTTTCCGGAACTATCTAAGAGGACAATAAAAGAAGTGATACCTTTTGTAATGATAACGTCATGCTTGTGAACGTCATACTTGTGAACGTCATGCTTGTAAACGTCATGCTTGTGAACGCCATGCTTGTGAACGTCTTGTTTGTGAACGTCTTGCTTGTGAACGTCATGCTTGTGGACGTCTTGCTTGTGAACGTCATGCTTGTGAACGTCATGCTTGTGAGCGTCATGCTTGTGAACGTCATGCTTGTGAACGTCATGCTTGTGAGCGTCATGCTTGTGAACGTCATGCATGTGAACGTCATGCTTGTGAGCGTCATGCTTGTAAACGTCATGCGTGTGAACGTCATGCTTGTAAACGTCATGCTTGTGAACGTCATGCCTATGAACATCATGTTTGTGAGCGTCTTGAGTGAGTCTTGCATTGGCACATGAACACAAAATATCATATCTAAAGGTGTTGTGTTATAAAGAAAAATTTAAGAGCCGCTGATCTAAACAAATATGTGAAAGCAGGTAGAGATCATGAGGGAAGGTAACAAGGTACATGAAAATGATGTGCTGAAGTCGGTTGTTTCGAACCAAAATATTGCAGCAAATAATAATGTATCTGTGCCAGCTTAACCCCACTTAAAGATAGACGATAAAGATGTGTAATCGTCGCGTGGACGCTAAAGAAGTATCTGTTGGGCGGTTTCAACAATTTGATAAAATGGCTGATGATTATCGATAAAGGCATCAAAATGAAAACTGGCAGTAGAGATATAACAAGACATCAGGAACAACGAAAAAGTTGCAATAATCTTTAGAGCATCAATATATGTTTTGAATAACATATAAAAGAACATTAACCACAATAGTTATACATATATAACATGATAATATAAATAATTAAATATAATAATAGAAATGACAAACTTACATAACAGCGCTAACATAACGATGATAAAGATATTAATAGCGTAATTAACAAACATACATCATCATATTAACAACAGACCTGATAAACAATTAACTTTGCATGAACAACAAAATAATTAAATATTTGTTGCATAAACAACAAAACTGCTAAACATGCAACTTGTCTTCGAAAATTAAATTTGATAAATTTATATTTTGAGAGATTCGATGATTTAGATCAAATGAACAAAACTTAAAGATGAACAGTTGGAAGAGAAAAGCTGAGAAATGACCACGAAAACAACACACAATTACCTAAAGGAGCAACAGGAATTGAAAAAGAGTGAACGCTATTCAAACACACACCAACCAACATCGCAAAAATATTTTGTGGAACTCAGCAAAGAAAAAGAGAAAAGAAGAAATGTGCACCGCGACGGAACGAAAGCATTAGAACAGTAATCAAAGAAAAGAAGAAACTATAAAGAGGGGAAGAAAAAAGTGAGTTAAGAAAGCTTCGACAAATATGCTAAAGTAAGAAGAGAAATCAAATTATTAATCAAAGAAACAAACAAAATGCCCTCGACAGACATTGGTCAGACGATTATCCGAGACTACAAGACAGCCACTTGGAATTTCTACAAAACTGTCCAAGCTATAAGAACAAGAAATGAAAATTACGACCCTACGGAATTTAAAAACGACAAATAGGGTCACTTAATACATAACAAACAAAGATGCATGCAGAGGTAGAAATAATATTTGAAGACTCTCCTAATCACGACAACGAAATCCACTGACACATGGGAAAGTAAACGTAAATATCAAGATCTAGAACCAAACATCCGAAGAGCCGAAATCGCAGAAACCATAAGACAAACACCAAGAAAGAAAGCTCCAGGAATAGACAACCTACCGCTAGAGACAACTACAGCCAAGGAACAGTAACAATAGGAGTAGAATGGTTAACAAGAATATTCAAAGTAGCTTGGCAACAGAAGAATGGAAACAAGACATTGTAATTCCAATATAGAAAATGAAAGACATTAAGAGAGACTGCAATCAGAACAGAACTATCTCGCTACTAAGCCATTCAGTCATATTGTAGATCAAAATTACAGAGAAGAGGTTAAGACCTTTTTATAACCTCCAATAAGAGACGCACAAATGGGTTTCAGAGGAACAGAGGGTGTACCGATGCGCCGTTTTCTTTGAAACAACCAACAGAAAAAGCAATAGAATACAATCAGAGACAATACATAACATTCCCAGATCACAAACAAGCTTTCGATCGTGTACAAAGAGAACAACTGTGGGACATACAACAGTGTTAACCAACATTTGATTAACTTGAACAAAAGCCTATATGACAACATCCCCAGCAAAGTAAGAATAACAGTAGACTGTACAGCCCCCTTCAAAATCTAAACTGGAGTAAAACAAGGATGCGTACTATTCCTCAACCCGTTCCCCTTGATATTCATCACATACATGGACTACATTTGTCTGCAAACCTGCAGATCCAGGGACGAATTCAACGAGCGTGTTATCGCAGACGACTGAGCGCTGATACACACGAAAACAGAAGACATGTAAGAACGCGTAGACAGACTTAACAGGCAACTAGGCGCTGATACACACGAAAACAGAAGACATGTAAGAACGCGTAGACAGACTTAATAGGTGACTATGCGCTGATACACACGAAAACAGAAGACATGTAAGAACGCGTAGACAGACTTAACAGACGACTAAGCGCTGATACACACGAAAACAGAAGACATATACATATAAGAACGCGTAGACAGACTTAATATGTGACTATGCGCTGATACACACGAAAACAGAAGGCGTGCAAGAACGCGTAGACAGACTTAACAGAGTCGGGAAACAACATATATATGAAAATCAACATAAACAAGACAGAGGTAATGATGATAGCAACAGAGACAAAAGACAGCAACATAACGATAAGTGGCAATATCCTAAAACAAGTGAAGGTATACAAATACATAGGCAGCACCCTGACATATAACAACTTGCACGCAACAGAGATAGACTCAAGATGTAACAAAGCCTGTCAAGTTATCGGACAGATCTCACCAGTACTGTCAAACAAAGATGTGATGTTAGAAGTGGAGCCAGCTATTTACAAGACTATTTTTATCCTAAAGGTATGCTACCAGTGCTAGACATGGACCTTAGACTCAAGAACTATTAGAAAAATACCAACCGTAGAAATGAAGTTTATCAGGTACATGACAGGAAACAGCCTGAGAGATAAGATCAGAAATGAAGTTTATCAGGTACATGGCAGGAAACAGCCTGAGAGATAAGATCAGAAATGAAGTTTATCAGGTGCATGGCAGGAAACAGCCTGAGAGATAAGATCAGAAATGAAGTTTATCAGGTACATGGCAGGAAACAGCCTGAGAGATAAGATCAGAAATGAAATTTATCAGGTACAGGGCAGGAAACAGCCTGAGAGATAAGATCAGAAATGAAGTTTATCAGGTGTATGGCAGGAAACAGCCTGAGAGATAAGATCAGAAATGAAGTTTATCAGGTACATGGCAGGAAACAGCCTGAGAGATAAGATCAGAAATGAAGTTTATCAGGTACATGGCAGGAAACAGCCTGAGAGATAAGATCAGAAATGAAGTTTATCAGGTACATGGCAGGAAACAGCCTGAGAGATAAGATCAGAAATGAAGTTTATCAGGTGCATGGCAGGAAACAGCCTGAGAGATAAGATCAGAAATGAAGTTTATCAGGTACATGGCAGGAAACAGCCTGAGAGATAAGATCAGAAATGAAGTTTATCAGGTGCATGGCAGGAAACAGCCTGAGAGATAAGATCAGAAATGAAGTTTATCAGGTGCATGGCAGGAAACAGCCTGAGAGATAAGATCAGAAATGAAGTTTATCAGGTACATGGCAGGAAACAGCCTGAGAGATAAGATCAGAAATGAAGTTTATCAGGTGCATGGCAGGAAACAGCCTGAGAGATAAGATCAGAAATGAAGTTTATCAGGTACATGGCAGGAAACAGCCTGAGAGATAAGATCAGAAATGAAGTTTATCAGGTACATGGCAGGAAACAGCCTGAGAGATAAGATCAGAAATGAAGTTTATCAGGTGCATGGCAGGAAACAGCCTGAGAGATAAGATCAGAAATGAAGTTTATCAGGTACATGGCAGGAAACAGCCTGAGAGATAAGATCAGAAATGAAGTTTATCAGGTGCATGGCAGGAAACAGCCTGAGAGATAAGATCAGAAATGAAGTTTATCAGGTGCATGGCAGGAAACAGCCTGAGAGATAGGATCAGAAATGAAGTTTATCAGGTGCATGGCAGGAAACAGCCTGAGAGATAAGATCAGAAATGAAGTTTATCAGGTACATGGCAGGAAACAGCCTGAGAGATAAGATCAGAAATGAAGTTTATCAGGTACATGGCAGGAAACAGCCTGAGAGATAAGATCAGAAATGAAGTTTATCAGGTGCATGGCAGGAAACAGCCTGAGAGATAAGATCAGAAATGAAGTTTATCAGGTGCATGGCAGGAAACAGCCTGAGAGATAAGATCAGAAATGAAGTTTATCAGGTACATGGCAGGAAACAGCCTGAGAGATAAGATCAGAAATGAAGTTTATCAGGTGCATGGCAGGAAACAGCCTGAGAGATAAGATCAGAAATGAAGTTTATCAGGTACATGGCAGGAAACAGCCTGAGAGATAAGATCAGAAATGAAGTTTATCAGGTACATGGCAGGAAACAGTCTGAGAGATAAGATCAGAAATGAAGTTTATCAGGTACATGGCAGGAAACAGCCTGAGAGATAAGATCAGAAATGAAGTTTATCAGGTGCATGGCAGGAAACAGCCTGAGAGATAAGATCAGAAATGAAGTTTATCAGGTACATGGCAGGAAACAGCCTGAGAGATAAGATCAGAAATAAAGTGTATCAGGTACATGGCAGGAAACAGCCTGAGAGATAAGATCAGAAATGAAGTTTATCAGGTGCATGGCAGGAAACAGCCTGAGAGATAAGATCAGAAATGAAGAGTTACGAAGAAGACTAGGAACGGAACCAGCAATTGTTGGCATCAAGTGGCGACAGATCACGTGGTTCGGGCATGAGATAAGGCATAAAGAACTAAATCTAAAACAATGAGTTATCAACAAACAAAACGAGAACACCATATCAAGAACTAAATCTAAAACAATGAGTTATCAACAAACAAAACGAGAACACCATATCAAGAACTAAATCTAAAACAATGAGTTTTCAACAAACAATACGAGAACACCATATCAATAGGCCGACCATGACGATGATGGATAAACGGAATACTAAAAAGCCTTGGAGGCATAACAGCAGAAGAGGGCAATAGTAGAGCAAGAAGCAGTAAAATATATCTCCCTTACACGCGGAGAGGCAAATGAGGAAAGAAAGAACGAAAGAAAGAAAGAAAGAAAGAAAGAAAGAAAGAAAGAAAGAAAGAAAGAAAGAAAGAAAGAAAGAAAGAAAGAAAGAAAGAAAGAAAGAAAGAAAGAAAGAAAGAAAGAAAGAAAAGCTCCTTTGTTAGAATAATTTGTATATTCTTTAACCAATCTGAGAGGTTTCTATTGTATCTTTAGAACTGTTTCTCTTTCACGCAATAATCTCTGTGAATGTTAAACCAACATTAGGACACCGCTGCAGCCAATAAAAAACGAGATGTCTGATTTCATTTATTTCTAACCTCGCTTTACTCTCAGATCACAAAATCAAATATGAACGGTCCTGGCGGCTGGACAGCTCAATTAGTAATGCTCTAGTGCAATGCTTCTCAAAGTATGTGCAACGGATAACTGCAATTTGCTTCAACATCTTTTCAGTCGGGTCAACACTTTTTCAAAGCAAAATATGAAGACTTCTTTTTCTGTGGCTGTGTTTGCCAACATTATTTCACCTTGAGGCTCCTCCACAAAACGAACGTGAAACTGGGGTTGTGTCGTAGTTTACAGATAGCTGCACAATCTGTGCCTTCGACCTAAGACATTCAACTTGAGCAGTAATTTAAAGGGCCCCCGTCACGCCAAGTGGCGTATAGGGAATATGGTGTTAGTGACCATAAGTTTTACAGACCTTCAGCACATTATTTTTGGGGTAATGTACTCGATTGGTGCGAGGACTAATCCCTAGAACAGAAGAGTAAGTAGCCTCTGCTCGATGTTGGCAGCTGCCATGACCTTCAATCGGCTAATCCTTTGCGGGATTTTGTTATCACATGGTCGACGTGGTCCTGAAAACACAGGCTGCGATCAAACTTAACTCCGAGGTATGTCATCAACTTGTCCCTGGTCACCTCATCAGCTCCCATTCGTACTACCGGTGTGGTCGTATTAACGATATGATTATTAAGGGAGAACCAAGAAACTGATGCTTTATTAGGATTAACCAAGGCACCTGAAACCCCACACCAGGAAGAAATGCGATAGCATAGCGATGTGATAGCATATGGATGTGATACATGTGCTAACATATAGATGTGATACATGTGCTAATATATAGATGTGATACATGTGTTAACATATAGATGTGAAAGGAACTTCCGGTCAATATGGTGGATAGGAGGCAGGAACCGTTAAAGGATGTGTCTGAAAAGTGTTCCATGTTACAGTTTCCTCATATTCTGAGTCCGGCTTGTTGCCGGAACTACTGAGTTAAGTGCTCTGTGCACACCGTGAGCTGTGCGTTTCATTCGTTTTGATTGTGTTTCTATATTCCGATTGCTTACGATGAATAATGATATCGTATAACGGAGAACAGATTGCTGTGTTCACTTTCTGTGCGGTTTCGCCTTATGTCTTTTGGCGTGTGCTGAGACTGCTATGATGGGGACTGCAGCAACCTTTATTTGTTTGGGAAATGAGATATTAATTCGGATGATTCCGCTGGCACGGGCGGTTGAGCAATTATGGGTTTTTAATTCGTTTGCAGTGATTCCGGGATCTTCCATAACCATAGATGTGAGCGCTAGACATCCACTCACTCTTCAGATGGGGAAATGAAATGCTTTTGAAAATAGATATCTCCGAAGAATCTCAAAGATAGGTTGAGGAGATCAGTAAATTTCTAACGATAAGAAAAGAAACGAAACATTTATATTTGTCGAGCTTTATAAGATGGCGTTGGAATTATATCGGATAATGAATGGATGAAGTCAGACCTCCCCATATGTATTCATGTGGGAATCATCGGGTAAAAGAAAACTAGGGTGACCAAACGAAACATTCCACAGAACAGTTACTATAGAAGGCTCAACCATGGCACTAAGAAGCAACGTAGGCCTACTAGAACTAGCAACAAATCGTCAATTGTTGAGAATCTATGACTTCCATCCTATGTGCCACCTTTCTCCCCAAAGAAATTAACTTTAATGATTTAATAAATACAATTTAGTGTATGTTGTTGTTTGTTGTATGTTTGTTGTATGTTTGTTGTATGTTTGTTGCTTGTTGTATGTTTATTGCTTGTTGTATGCTTGTATGTTTGTTGGTTGTTAACTGTTTACAGTGGCTCGAGTTTGTGTTTCCCTTTGTAAAAGAATAGAGAAATTGACTTGTTATTATCAATTCCAATAAGTGCACTAGATACAACAGAGAGACTAACGAGATGTTGATAGCTGCAATGTTGACTCTTGAATTAGAAAACAGAATAACGAGATGTTGATAGCTGCAATGTTGACTCTTGAATTAGAAAACAGAATAACGAGATGTTGATAGCTGCAATGTTGACTCTTGAATTAGAAAACAGAATAACGAGATGATGATAGCTGCAGTGTTGAACTCTTGAATTAGAAAACAGAATAACGAGATGTTGATAGCTGCAGTGTTGAGCTCTTGAATTAGAAAACAGAATAACGAGATGATGATAGCGGCAGTGTTGAACTCTTGAATTAGAAAACAGAATAACGAGATGATGATAGCTGCAGTGTTGAACTCTTGAATTAGAAAACAGAATAACGAGATGTTGATAGCTGCAGTGTTGAGCTCTTGAATTAGAAAACAGAATAACGAGATGATGATAGCTGCAGTGTTGAGCTCTTGAATTAGAAAACAGAATAACGAGATGTTGATAGCTGCAGTGTTGAGCTCTCTTGATGAACAGACCTTACCATAGCAGATCCTCTGGAATGGGTAAGATTCAGCCTATCAAACAGAACCCAGGAAATCTAGAAAGAAAATTGCAGTCTCCCATTTCACCATCCTTGGTCCAAGGGGGAGCTGTTTTGGACGCTTCCATGATGTGATCTTCATCACTGGACTCGAAATAATTATCTTCATTTATTTCTCACTTTCTTCCATTTTCGTGACACAACACGGATACTTTGTCCTGCGTCCCTGGACGTGCGGGAGTACGGGAAAATGAAAGAGCGGTCAGGTTGGCTAGCTGCACTGTCGTTGAAGACAGTCAACCAATGGATCGGGCGGACGTCATCAATGCCCTCCGAGATGTGGGAAGGGCAGAGGACTTCGACAACCATGAGTCCACGTCACTCCTTCGGATGAAAGGGATGAGGGTTAAGATGGGTACAGTCAGAAACGAGAAACTTAGTGGCCGTGTAAGAAGACTTATCAACCAACACAGAACTGGAGTCGACAGTCGCTGCACACTGCGGGAATTGCTGAGGAGGGGATTTGAGCAACTATGGACATGCTCGGAGTGCAATGATAATGACCCACTTATAACTCGATAAATCAATAACATTGACAGCCACAACCAGCTCCTTCTACCGCTCTCAGTTTACTGCTGCACCTTGTGGCCAACTATATCAAGGCCCCTCTAGTCTCAGATGTCTTCTTCCCATTTTGTCTTCTATCTCTGTTTATGTATCGTTCCCTGTACGATGTCATTTGTCAGGTCCGACAAGTTCGATGTACGGATATGCCACATTATCTTTTATAACAACACAATTGTAACGAGATATCGCAGGAACGAATGCGTTCCTGCTTTTTGTTTTACAATTATTACAACTATTTTTATTGCTAATAATCTGTCACTTTTAATATCTAATTCACAAGCGATAGAAAAGGTAAACAAGAACAATTCATGTTCTTTAACGATAGTTGTTATTCTAGACTGGCCTCCAGACCCCAATATAAGAACCGCTGGCCTATTTACATCGTATTCAACAATACTGATGTGGACCTTGCTGGCAGGATGTCTGGTTGTCCTATTGGAGAGTTAGTCGGGTACTGGAACTGTCCCAAGGGAAATAACCTTAGTTCATTTTGTATGGAAATTAGCTGCCGTTACCACCAGAGAGTGACCGCATGTTACCGAGACTATCATGGCTGGTGCTAAATATGTGTTTGTTGTTTGTTTTCGCTGTTCCTTGATGTCCCCAGACTGGGATTTAAACATTGCGACAATGAAAGGGGGAGGGGGCTGAACGTGCACGTCAACATAGAGCTGAAAGTAGTCAGCTGATGATTTGTACCAGGATCAGTTAACCAGAACTCTCCAGATTCTACTGCACCTATTCATGGTGCCGCTAGAAACAGTCCAGTACAGTCTTACAAAGGGAGTAGGGATCAAAAGTAAATCGACCTGCTACTCAAAAACGCCGTGCTGAAGTCGGATGTGTTTGGCCGAAAGACGCAAATAATACAATTCTACTGCAAACCACAACACAACGCTTCTATGCCCACTTAATGCCCTTCTAAGGACGGATACCGAAGTGGTCTAGTCACTCCTTTAGGAGTCGTAGAATGAACGCCAAAATGAGAGGGAAAAACATCGAAGACAAGGAAACAAAGAACGAAGTCATTCAAGCTCTTAGAAACAAACACAAATATTTCAATGACATGAAAGCTCGTCTAAGAATGTTGGATCTAATAGTAGACTCTTATCAATGACTCTTACAATGGGAAACAACGATTAAACAAAAGTCTCATTCCCAAGCTGAGCATGCAAGGCACCTTGACAATCAAAATCCGTAAAAGCTAGGACGTATGCCCATGCTCGGAAACTATTCAAAATAATGATGGTTATTATACAAGGAAAAACATACTCGCTTGAGAGGTGAAGTTGAGTGAAATTGACTCAATAAAATAAAAATAGACGGAAATTACAAATAACTGATAAATCATGCATTGTATCATTTCTGTATATCTTGTTTTGTCAGTTTAAGTCTTGATTAACTTTGTTCCTCGCGCCCTGAAGTCCAGACTATTTAAAACATATTCTGTGTTATCCTTTACATTTGTTCGTATAATTTTTTTTCTGTTGTTGCAATGTTTTCCATTTTCCTATAGCATGCTTTGGTAAAGAAAGATCATTTCTCTCTCTCTCTCTCTGCGATCAGGACTCAATCAGAGTAGGACTCCAGACTCTCACACGAAGACTTGTCTGTTTAAGCCTGTTACATCCACTCCGCTTGAATACCTGTTAAAACGTTGCACTGTGTTCTGCGCCAGTGGCCCAGTGCATCCGATTTCAGTCAGCATTTTGTTCAGGTTTGCTTTCCTTACCCTTTGATTGCCCCAATCTTCCTGCAAGGCAGCAGATGATCTTTTCTGTAGGGGGATTCTGCCCTTAGATGGTCAGCCCTCCCAGGTTTACGAGCATCATCTGCCCGAGTCATTAGAGGTGACTAACACAGACATGCGACTTGGAATATGAGGAAACTGCAACAAGGAACACTTTTCATGCATAGCCCTCAGTTGTTCCCGCCGCCTATGCCCATATACCGGTAAGTCACGTCCTTTTGAAAATGATGATCGTCGTAGCACTTGATGATGTTAGGCTATCGTTGATGACTCCAATTCCGAACATATAGACACACAGTTAGTCGTCAAATTATCCCCGTCGCACATCAAACAGCAGACCGTAAGATTTGCGCACGGCATGTTTAGGGAACAATTACGATAGCATAGCACACAACAATATCGCCGAACACACAATCTCGCACCCTTTAGATTTCTGATTACTCTAGTGTAAGCAGCCTACGACGAACAAAACACGAAGCAAATTCCCCAAAGAGACAAAGCTGCGGCTGACGAAGTAGTTTACATTAATGTGTAACATGGAAATAACTTGCGTCAAAGAATTCCAACAACGGTCATGAACTGCACCAATGTGACGTAAAGCGCAGATCAAGTCTAGACGGTGGAAGGTCTCATTCACAACACTTGATTTGTCAAAAACGGACTGTTGTCGGTCTACGGCCTCGCTTTAGCGACACAGATGTATTAAGTATATCATCATTTTGACTTTAACGCAGAAAAGTGCAACGGAGATACGAAATTAATCAGATCCTGGGTGCACTTTCTGCAGCGATCGAGAGGACGTGGACTAGATCCGCCATCTTGGAGATGGATCATTTCACTTTCATGATTTCTCTCTTCTCCACTTAATCTGGAATGTTACCTTATTGAACTATCTCTGGATTCATGCAGAGACGAATCTACTGACTATTCTATTCATGGAGTCAATTTCATTGTAGTCGAAGTATCCCCATATCCGTTCCACCACCCGTTCCAGCACTTCTCGAAGCGTATGTAGATTGATTGTTTCTGTCAAGTGTTGATTAAAGATATATCTATATGTTTCTGTGTACCCTATTTGTGTTAGATTGCTGCAGTCATGTAGATTATACTCTGGAGTTTGTTTGGCTGCTCCCCAGTCACATGTTGCAACGTCACTGATTTCTATCTTGTGTAGATGTGCTCTGAGGCCACAATGACCTGTTATGAGTATTAATGTCTTGGTCTGCTCATGTCTGCTAAGTTTGTTTAGACTGTCATGTTCTGGCTCATATGTTCCATGCAACTCCCTCCATTCTGTTTTCCTAGCTTGCTTCAACATTGTTTTTTTTAATTTCTTTGAGGCTCTGGAGTTGGTTGGACTGTTGAAAGCTCTCGCCAACTTGTGTGAGTTAATCTGCTTTCTCATTTCCAGGGATGTCACAATGTGCTGGTGTCTACTGCAGGACTACTTCTGTCTTTTCTGAAAGTGAATGCATGTTCGTTATTTCTTGAATGAGTCTGTCCTGTTTTACACTTTTCATTACTTGTACGGCTGACTTTGCATCTGTTGAGAATGACAATTTTTGGACTTTGGACCTCTTGTTTGTTGATAGTTTCTTTGACTATGTGGGGTGCCATTGCCTCAGCTCTAAACTTGGTGCACCTTTCTACTGGAAGAGAGTCTGTTTATGTCTTCCCACTTGGGTACACTTTTAAACTCTTACACCGGTATTAAAACTAGCCGTATGTACATCTACTCTTACACCGGTATTACAACTAGCCGTATGTACATCTACTCTTACACCGGTATTACAACTAGCCGTATGTACATCTACTCTTACACCGGTATCAAAACTAGCCGTATGTACATCTACTCTTACACCGGTATTAAAACTAGCCGTATGTACATCTACTCTTACACCGGTATTACAACTAGCCGTATGTACATCTACTCTTACACCGGTATTAAAACTAGCCGTATGTACATCTACTCTTACACCGGTATTAAAACTAGCCGTATGTACATCTCTCTTATATTCTCTACTGTTACTTCTTCCTTCCTTCATATCCGGTAACTATGGGATCATTGGGGATTAATAGCTTGAAAGCACTCGGTCATTCGGATGAATTCCATCTCGAAGGACAGACTAGTCGTTCCAGCTAGGTCATTTTCATAAACTTGTAATGATACATTATTCACATTTTACTATTTACGTTCTACTCTTTAGTCTCGAGCTCTTCTTCCTGATTTTCTAATCTTTCTATTTATATATCTCGACGCTCATCCTACCTCCCCTCATGTAGGACACACATCTCTCTCTCTCTCTCTCCTTTCCTATTTCAACATCTTACTTTCCTCTCTCTGTCCACCTCTCCCTACATGACAGACTTTATAAACTTCATCCACTGATTCCATTCTTTGAGACTCTGCGAAGTCGAGGCCTCTATTCTGTTATCACACCAACGTTCAAACTAACAATTATTGAACGCAACATAAATAAAGCGTAAGAAGACATAACACGATGATTACAATCTCTGAAAAATTGGATCTCATTTTGTAAAACATTTTACATTTGTCCCATCAGTGTGTCCTTAAAAAAAAGTAGTCTGTTTCCGGGACTTCATCACGCCATTGGCTATCTCTGACTGTCAGTTTTATCTCCTTCACAGTTTCAATCGTTCTGTTTGTCTATTTCTCTATACACAACGCTATTGTTATCATTTGTGTTTGTCCATTTTTCTGTACGCAAAACGATTGTCGTCTTTTAGTATTTCCATAATTTCCTATTGAAGCTCCTATATGCTTTTGATCGTAATCATTTATGAATCCTACGGGATGTTGACATTATCATGAGAGCTCCATAGACGGACACTTTTTCGATGCTTCTCTCCCATCGTCAAGATACGGTTGATTTTAGTTTGGTTTTGGGTTGAAAGCTAAATTGAACATTTCGATAATTTTCAAGTACATTCCGGAATCTCTCCGTGGAAGTTTAGTAACTACCAGCATCGAGTGTCACCCAGTTCTCAAACAGTGCTCATTGGTGCACACGTGACCTGTTAATAATTAAAATACTTGGAGAGTTGTTTTCCTTTGCGGAGGTTGTGCGTCAGTAATTAACAATAATGGGATAATAGTGTAGGCATGGCTACTGCCACTGTAAAGTGTAATGTGGGGAAAATATTTTAAACAGTCTTCATTTGTTGTCTTACATGTGCTCAAGTACTGCTATCTGTCCGGCGCACGCTAGAAACATCCAGCGTAAAAGTGAACGAACTCCATAACAGAATTTTGCCAATTGTTAACGATGTAAATGCTACTATCTATACTTGTTGGTTACTTGTCATGTTTAGCGCACACTTTTTACAAAATATATATTCATTCGTTACTAATTATTTAACAAGCAAAGCGTGAAACACAAAACCAACTAGTTTTCGTTCGTCTCCGACAGGACTTGCCATGTGATCCCACACATTCTGGATCTGTTGTATTCTTTGAGACTAGATGCTTGTAGTACTTTTATGGCCAAAAGTTTCCATGTAACGTGAACGTATAACTTGTTCCACTGAAGCTCCACTTCAGAGAGTCCAAAAACTATTATAAGGCCCTAAAACCGTCATGATTGTGTAATAACAATTATTATTATTATTATTAAAATAATTAGGCTCGTATCCTTTCAATCTGAAGTGATAAATCAGTGCATCAAAGCAGGTCACTAGAGGGCAAACACAGCAAAAGGCTGAACTGTCCACAGCATAATCGGGACAAGGTTTGTGGAGACTGTGCTGTCTGTCCAGGTCTCAGAATTCATCTTCAGTTCCAACGGTTCTTTCTAAAGGGCCACAACTGTGCTACATTTGGTACCATGTGTATGTAGCAGTGGCTTATTCTCTATGATACCGCAGCTACCGCCGGTAGCCTGAACATATTAACGAAATACAAAAGGAAATGATAATTTATTATATTTTTTAGAAATAATTATATTACAAATTTTCGAATATTCTATTACACATTTCGTAAGCAAATATGATTTATTTCCTTTGATTTGCATTTATTAAAGCAAGGTTTTCCCCTGGCCACTATAACGTTTGTGAATGAAACTATTCTACATTGAAACCTCTAGGAGCCTATGGTACATTTTTCCTCTATCTGAATCTAGTTTAACGACCTTGACACTCAAATATTCCCGTCAAAATAATGTACGGGGTTTTCCGCTAGATGAATGCGGTTTCATGGGTTATTTTTAGTTCTTGCCAATCAGAATCATCACAAAGTGAAAGTGAAACTGTCTGATTACCGGAACTTCCTTAGCTATTTATAACTACGTTATGCGCATCACCATCTGTAGAAAGAACTTTTTCTGCTCTCAAGAGAATCAAATCTTATTGTCGCTCAACTCAGACACAAGAACGCTTATCTGGTTTGACATTAAAGTCCATTGAGAAATCATTCCCTCAGAAAGTTAGAAACCAACCCAGCAGTACTTTCAATGACAAAGTCATCAAGACATTTTCGTCCCAAAGAAGATACCGCCCCACCGTGCCGAGTTACTCCATTATGAGAAGCAGACATGTAAGTATATATAAAGGACGTCACAGGGTACAAGTCATTTTAGACTCTTGCCACAACAAAGAGGACGTCAATGTGCCAGGTTTCATACTCGATCACACAAGACTGTCTTAGCTGTAACTGGCACATTGATTCGATTAGAAGTTTTGTTCCAAATAAGTTTAGCCGTTACCGAATAAGTATGAGCCTTCAATTTCAATACGGCAAGAGGTCGACACCTGGACGTCATGACCCAGACGGGCCCACCTCCTCTAGAGTGTCAAGAAGCTAAAGAGCCGGGTCAACTTCTGATGATCACATTACCACCTGCTGCAAAGCTCTGTATGAAGAGTTTTCTATTACTACTATTATTGTCTATTTTAGCCCTGGAGTAACTTGCTATGATGTATATCTTTTATGTTGGTTAACATGTTTCGTCCAATAATAATCAGTTTTTAATTTTTCATTTTTTAGTTCAAGTAAAATAGCTTGCCCACCTGGAGAGAATGTCAGGTGTGATGCCATATCAAACAAAGTACCCAAACAAAAGTAAAGTACCCCCGTCATGCTAAGTGGCGTATAGGGAATGTGGTGTTAGTGACCACAAATTTTACAGACTTTCGGCACATGATTTTTGGGGTAATGTGGTCGGTATTACGCCCATGCCGCTTTACTTTCCCAGAAAAAAAAGCCGGTACCCATTAAAGGCTGAGTGAACTGGGATCGGAACCTACCTCTTGTCCTTTGTAGTCCAGTTCACTAACCACTGAGCTATCGTGGCTCCCCATATCAAACAAAGTATTGAGAAAAAGAGGGGACGGACACAGAGCTCGAAGTAGACCGAGACAATGTTAGAGTGACAACATTAGAGAAACTCTACAGCATCATCAAATATGAATTATTGAGAATGCAAGATGATCAAGAACCAGGCCCATCCCATCTTACTCCTCGGTTTGCCATAAGCTCTGCGCCAATTTTCTCATTTTATATTTCCTTTGTGTGGTATAGGTAAAAAGTTTGTGCAGAAAATTCTTAAATATTAAGCAGAACACTCCATATAACAATTATTTTATTGATTTAGCAATAGGCAGTAAGGTACATTTACTTTTTTGTATTTAAAAAGAAGTTAGGTTAAATACAAAAATAAAAACGTTCAACTCCAATGTTAAATCAGTCTTATTAAATGGCTGTGAAACATGGATAACAACAAAAATGACAATCACGAAGATTCAGACCTTCATTATAGTATGCTTGCACAGAATAAAAGGCTGAAATGGGTACCGGATTTTTTTTTCTGGGAAAGTAAAGCAGCACGGGCATAATACCGACCACATTACCCCAAAAATCATGTGCTGAAGGTCTGTAAAATATAGGGTCACTAACACCATATTTCCCTATACGCCACTTGGCGTGACGAGGGTACTTTACTTTTTACTTACAGATAAAAGGATGGAAATGGCAGGACAAAATCATTAACGTCAATTTATGAAAAAGTACCAGCCACATACCAGTAGATAAAGAGATTCAAAGAAAGACCATAGTACTGGATTAGACACACACTGCGAAACTCAACGGAGAGCATTACACGACAGACTCCTTATTGGAATCCCCAGGGGAAGAGACAAAGAGAAAGACCAAAATATTCGTGGAGAAAACAGGTTGAGGCAGAGATGAAGATGATGGAGAAGATAAGTAATGATCTTGAAAGAATAGCAAGAAACAAAACGGCTTTGAAAATGTTCAATGACCTATGCTCCACAGGGAGCTGAAAGGATGAAGAAGAAAGTAAGGCACATTTACCTTTCAAATATTTTTTTTAATAGATTAATGAATAGAAGGAAAAAAACGTATGGACTGTGTATTTATTGATTAATATCACGAATGATGTTTCATTTACTTGTTTAAATTTATTTAACCAAGTATTTTTTTTCACGTCTTCAACATAGAACAGTAGTTTTAAGTAGAGCACTCGCATGTAACAATAATGTTAGCAAAACACGCAGGTTTGGATAGCAGGCGCATTTCGCTATCTGCCAGTACTTGAAATTGTCCTGGCACTTGTGTCTGTTGAAAAACTGATTTGACAAGTTGGTCAACGAGCACGCACGTGCCTGGATGCCTAAATAACTCCACCCCTATTCTATTATTTCAGTCTGTGCACTTTAGAGATGTTAGCGGCGTCTGGACGTAGAGCTGTCGATGACATGTGGTAATAGAGTAGTCTTGGCAAGAGGAATTAGAACAACATTGACATGGGAATATATTAGAGTTAGTGACGTGACGTACACAGTGTAGCCGTGACAAGAGGAATTAGAACAGCCGAGATTTATGAATAACACTAGAGACAAAACGGGCACTCTATAATACAATCTTTATTCCAACGACGTACTACCAAAGCCAGACCTAGACTTTAGACTTTAGAACAACAGAGAAAGATAACCACCACTGAAATTAGATGTGCTAGACCAGTGATAGCCAAATGGCGGCCCGCGGGCCAGATCCAGCCCGCTAGTCTATTTTTCTTGGTCTCCTCGAAGCCTCCACAGAAACTGTTATATTAAATATTATAAATAAAAACCAAAGTTCTAGTTGGTTGAAAACAATAATATAAAGGTAATTTTTATATAAATAAATATTTTTTATAAATAAATAATTATTTGTCTTGTTACACATTATAAAATATGTAGTCAACGTTGTATTCACCACAGCTGTCAGATAGAACCTTTGCCCCTAGCCAGATCTCCCACAGAACGTTGCATTCACCACAGCCGCCAGATAGAACCTTTGTCTCTAGCCAGATCTCCCACAGAACGTTGCATTCACCACAGCCGTCAGATAGAACCTTTGCCTCAAGCCAGATCTCCCACAGAACGTTGCACTACCACAGCCGTCAGATAGAACCTTTGCCTCTAGCCAGATCTCCCACAGAAAATTGTATTTACCACAGCCGTCTAAATGAATCTCTGCCTCTAGTCAGATCTCCCACAGAACATTGTATTTACCACATCCGTCAGAAAGAACCTTTGCCTCTAGCCAGATCTCCCACACAACATTGTCTGTCCCACAGCCCGTCTGAAAGAATCTCTGTCTCTAACCCGGTCTTTCACTTCTTCTGTTGTCATTTTCAATGTCTCTTTGATGTCTTGAAACCATTAACTATCATCATATGGTGTAAAAGAGAGATTTTACTCTCATCATATCGTCTTGAATATATATTTTACTGTTATCACATGGTATTAACGAGCTATATTACTAATATAAAATAGTAGAAAGATAGATTTACTAAAATCATAGTACACGAAAGATAGAATTTTGCTAACATTATATATTATGGATGAGATATTTTATTTAGCATTATATTGTATGAAAAAGAGTGTACTAACATTTTTTTTTGTATGAAAGAGAGAGTGTACTAACATTATTTTATATGAAAGAGAGAGTGTACTAACATTATATTGTATGAAAAAGAGATTGTACTAACATTATTTTGTATGAAAGAGAGAGTGTACTAACATTATTTTATATGAAAGAGAGAGTGTACTAACATTATTTTGTATGAAAGAGAGAGTGTACTAACATTATTTTGTATGAAAGAGAGAGTGTACTAACATTATTTTGTATGAAAGAGAGAGTGTACTAACATTATTTTGTATGAAAGAGAGAGTGTACTAACATTATATTGTATGAAAAAGAGAGTGTACTAACATTATTTTGTATGAAAGAGAGAGTGTACTAACATTATTTTGCATGAATGAGAGAGTGTACTAACATTAATTTGTATGAAAGAGAGAGTGTGCTAACATTATTTTGCATGAATGAGAGAGTGTACTAACATTAATTTGTATGAAAGAGAGCGTGTGCTAACATTATTTTGTATAAAAGAGAGAGTGTACTAACATTATTTTGCATGAATGAGAGAGTGTACTAACATTAATTTGTATGAAAGAGAGAGTGTGCTAACATTATTTTGTATAAAAGAGAGAGTGTACTAACATTATATTGTATGAAAAAGAGAGTGTACTAACATTATTTTGTATGAAAAAGAGAGTGTACTAACATTATTTTGTATGAAAGAGAGAGTGTACTAACATTCATTTGTATGAAAAAGAGAGTGTACTAACATTATATTGTATGAAAGAGAGAGTGTACTAACATTATTTTGTATGAAAGAGAGAGTGTACTAATATTATATTGTATGAAAGAGAGAGTGTACTAATATTATATTGTATGAAAATGAGAGTGTACTAACATTATAGCGTATAAAAGAGAGGTTAAATAATGTCACGTAGCAAAATATATTTTACTAAGGTCGTGTAGTAAGAAAATAAATTTTAACGGAAAACTAAAACGTGACAGATTTTCTTAAAAATAACTCTGCAAAAAAACAAGAGGAAATTAATGCAGCATTTTACTTTCACAATCATGACTGAAAACAGATTGACCGTAATAAATAGAGATATAGTGCAAA